>BQNB010016586.1:0-71392 GCA_026074375.1 Tanacetum coccineum | reverse complement strand
GTTAATCCAATGTATCTTTTTCAAACGACATGTTTAGTAGTCGTTCTCTGATCTTGTGCTATTGACCCATAATGTAACGCCTTCAGATATTCAACATTCTGCTGCATACTCAGATTTGAGGGTGTTACACCCATCACCTCGCTGCCACCTCAGTCGCACCACCACTCCACGCCACTACCACCGCCACCCTCATCACCGCGACACCACCTCGGCCGACCACCACCAGCCGCCATCACCCCGCCACCCCTATAGAAACACCCTAAAGGGGCGTTTGGTTTCTGGGCCCAAAAAGATAAAAAGGGTATGTTGGGTTTTCTAGCCCAATTAGGGTCAGTTGAGTTTTCTAGCCCAAAAGGGTGCATTGGTTTGGCAGTTCACCAAATAGGGTGCGTTTTGGTTTTGATAACACCTCGAAAGGGTGCGTTTGGATCTGTGTTAGCACCATCAAGGGTGCGTTTGGTTATTTTTAGCACCAAGGGTGCGTTTGGTTGTTAACTCAACCCATGAGGGTGCGTTTGGTTGGTTTCTTAGCACGAAATGGTGCGTTTGGTTTAAGAGAAACACGAAATGGTGCGTTTGGCTTAGTAGAAAACAACATAGGGTGTTTGTTTCTGGTTATTAACACCGAATAGGGTGCGTTTGGTATAAGAAAATGGCACAAGGGTGCGTTTGGCATAAGAAAACAACACAAGGTTGCGTTTGGTTTAATAGAAACTGCCAAAAGGGCGTTTGGTTTAGCAGTTTCGCAATAAGGGTGCGTTTGGGTTAGCAGATTACAGAATAGGGTGCGTTTGGGTTAGCAGATTACCGAAAAGCGTGTGTTTGGGTTAACAGAAAAATCATAAGGGTGCGTTTGGGTTTGGTTGTACAGTTAGGGGTGTTTGGTTGTGCAGTTAGGGGCGTTTGGTTATGCAGTTAGGGGTGTTTGGTTGTGCAGTTAGGGGTGTTTGGTTTAGCAATAAGGGTGCATTTGATGGTAAAAATCAACAATAAACATATTGTAAAATTTTATATTATAAAAACCGGATTAAATGGTGGTTAAAATGGTTAAATAAATATATTATTTATTATATCGTTTTCTATTTGATCTCGTATAAATATATATATGTATGTATTTATATTTGAAACACGCGAGTTGTTTGAAAAGTGGAAAAACATTAGATTTTATGACTATGGGAAACGTTATATAAACGGAAAGGTCATAACGAAATTTATATAAATTTCTATATTTAGTAATGCTTTACTAAAACTACTGTTATTTTAGAAACCCGGTAAAAGGGACTAAGTTATATTTTAAAGATATATTAAATTATAACTATACAATAACCCGACAACAAACAAAAACTAAAATTTTACAAATGAGACAACAATTTTAGCTACGATCCGTCAATAAGACGAAAGATTAATTTATAAAATATTATTTTATAAATTTTTGACTAGAAGGTAAAATCATAACTTTTGTAAAAACTTTACAAGCATCGTTTAACATAAATTGTAACTTCAAAACGTGTGTTTACATTTATGCCGGAACTCTTTATTAATTAATTGGTGATTTCCGAACACGTGTCGAAATGTTTTGTTTCAATTATTTTCCCACGTTTCTTATATAATACTTGCAAAGTATTATATACCTCAGTTATTTTAATTAATTGGTTTCCTTTGTTATATAATTCACGGTATGAATTATATACTTGTTTATTTTTCATATGTAATATATACGAAGTATATTACATACTTGGTGTTTACTTTTCGATTCATTTTATTTAACCAACCACCAAACTATCACAATTTGGAAATCTAAATCTTTATCAACGTGTCGCGTTGATGTAACCATTCATCGGGAAATCCAAATACATATCCTAGGCTAGTGGGTCATAGCCGTTAAGATAAACTGCATCTTCTTGGTCAAGCCGTTCCGGTTTCCGTTTGTGTTGTGCTTAATATGTGCATCTCTGCAAATCGTCCTTCATCATCAAGGTGAGTTTATAGCCCCATGTTTTACTGGTTTTACATATATTTTTGGGGTGAGAACATGCTTGTTTACAAATGCATTTACATGGTTGATTACCTGTTTGGTTTACATACTCATTTATATATCTCGCGAGGAGATACAATACTTGGTTTAATTTTTGAACGTAAACACATACTATACTTTTATGATTATGGATTAGCTTAAGTTGCATGAACTGTTAATTACTCGGAGGGTAAGCGCGAATGTTATAAGATAGATCTATTTGGGATTGACAATCCCCGTTCGGGTGACTAGCTATCACTGGGAACGAACGTTATACCATGTCGGATTACGATTGGATTGGCGCCTGCGAGGCCAACAATCACATACACATATTATTTTCAGAAATGCCCGGGTGTCCTTGGAGGGGACACCTATGATGGGTACATATTATTTTCATTAATGCCCGGGTGTTCTTGGAGGGAACACCCACGATGGGAACATATTCTTTTATTACTGCCCGGGTGTTCTTGGAGGGAACACCTACGATGGGTACACTCTTACTGTGCCTTGAATAAAGTGGCATACAACAATTAAATAAAACAATGTCATTAATAAAGCGGAATACACCTAGGTAACAACCCCCCACGATAACACAACCAAGCCAACCACACCACACCCCCCCACCCCCCCCCTCCCACAAGAGTTCAACCCCCCGCCCCACCGCCCGACCACCGCACAAAAAACAACCCACCAGCTTACCTTAATTCAATCCCATTGCCAACTGCAATTAAAAACACCTGAAAACAATCCCACCCATACCCCCCCAAAAAATTTTTACAACTCCCCATCCCCCACCCCCCAACCTCCAAACCCACCCCCACCACCCCACCCCCACACCCCCAACCTACTATGAATACACCACCCAAAACACCCTAACCTCCAGATGCCTAACCCCCAACCCAAACGTACACCAAAAACAACCCCCCCCAACACCACACCACCACCCTCAACACCACCACACCCGCATCCCCCCCCCCCCCTCCCCCACAAAAACAACCCCCACCCCCACCTAACCCACCATCCCCCGGATTTCCCGCCACCAACTCCAACACTAGTCCTGTAACAGAAAAAACACCCACCCCCTCCCACCCCCCTCACCAACCCTATAACGAATAACAACTGCCCCCCCATAACTTATGGAACCACCCCCCCCTCCCAACCCACCACCCCCACCCCCCCGCCGCACCACAAACCCCCAACCAAAAACCAGCCAGACGGAACCAACCCCTCCCCCCCCCACCCCAACCACCCCCACAACCCCAGCCACCCTATCTACTCTAACTTTAATCGATGTCCCTGAAACAACCCACCCCCCCCCAACGCCACCTACAACCCCCCCCCCCCCAACCAACCATAATTACTACCGCAGGTGTTTCTTGGAGGGGACAACCTACGATTGGTACATTCTTACTGTGCCTTGAATAAAGTGGCATACAAACAAGTCTACGTCACAGTTTCATGAACTTATGTGTGTAATCATAATCACAAATGGTGACTATTTAAGGATTGAAATAGGTCAGGCATGCATTACAAATCTTTGATCCAACATTTTAAATCACTTTATGATACTGTAGAGAGACAATAGTCACTAAACGTTTTACATGGTACTGTGATGACACAGTAGACAAATACATTCATTGGAATTTACATTTATACTTTAACTAACCTATGAACTCACCAACTTTATGTTGACACTTTTAAGCATGTTTTTCTCAGGTGAATTAGATGCTTGGCGTACTTGATATGCAATGGAGTCTACTACATTCAAATGATCAAATCTTGTTATATTGTTTTCAAGCTTTTCATTGTGATGCAATTATGGGACAAATGTTATCTCAACGAGATTACTTTTCAAACGACACATTTAGAGGTCGTTCTCTTGTACCTTGCGCTGTGTATTATGAAGTAACGCCCTCGGACATACTTCCGCTGCGACACATTTTTGGGGGTGTTACATGAATGATTAGAATATGTTTGGGTGTACTACTATAACAACCCAAGAATTTTCATCAAATGCAAAACCTATTTTTCTATTATCACAATTGTACGGGGAAATTTTTCGCTTTATTACATTACTTGCATTGTCAATATCTTAGTATGTCATGTAACTTACATAACTAAAGTAGACGAGCTCACGCAACCTACCTATGTCATCCTATCTTCATATATGTCAAGCAAACATCATAACATGTCAAGTCAATATCATCATATCCTTTTTACAAAGTACATTATTCCTATAATGTACCATTCGCAACGTTATATCAAAACAGGCTTTAAACCGTTATCGTATGCCTCTAAACCCTAATTTCATGAAGGGTTAATATCTAAAGTGAATATACAAGCTACTAAAACATATGTATAAATAATATAACATCTCATTTGAAATATAAACTCCCTCCAAGTCAAAGTACAAGATTTCAAAGCTCAATATACAAGTCATTAAGCATGATCTCCAAAATAGCCATTTTACCTCCGTTTTCATTCCAGTTTCTTCACCACCACTTTTGTACAAGCTACTACACTCAATATACAATGTGTAAACCCTAATTATTCTATTCATAAGCTTTCATACACATTTTTACACTCAAAACCCTAATTCAAAAGTCAGAAACCCTAACTCGAGCTAGTTTCTAAACCATGACCCATTTCTTCGTTTTTATCTATTGTAAACCCAGACCAACACTTAAATAAGTTGTAATAACTTCTGTTACAACATTACTAATCATATTCTATCATTATTTCATCAATTCATTTCATTCATACGCGAATTAAAACCAAGAAACCCAAAACGTACCCTAATGTAAACTATTGACCCGTTTACTCGTTTTCGCCCATTTAAAATCCAAACCACTTATCAATTCTTGTTAATAACTCTTAATAACATCCTTATGATCATCTATCCATACTTATAACACAAGTATACATGAATTCTAAACCTAGAAACTCAATTCGTGCCATATGAAACCCTTATTCCATCCGCGACTTATTTTACCACTTCTACCCATTTTTAAACTTGAATCACAAACCAAATACTAATGTAAAACCTTAATACAAGTCCTACCCACGTTTATATATCATTAGTAAGCCAATGCACATGAATAATAAACGAGAAAACCCTAATCGACCCAAAACAGACCCGCGTACACCATTTCCTCTATTTCGGCCCATTTTAGGGATAACCAAGCTACCATACACCTTGATGACTCTCCTACTTGATCCCTAAGTAGCTTACCCACCTACTTGATGCATTCCATGGTCAAAAATCAGTAAACGACCTCCTTTGTTGGCTCACTTCAGTCGCGAACACAATACTCCTCTTACCGGGCTCTATCTTTCTTCCACCTTGCATACTAACATACATGACTCATTCCATAGCCTTACCACGTCATCCTTATCTAGTACACATGTCAAGAACCTGATCATTAAGCTTCCTTAACACCCTAGGCCTTCTACAACTATAAATAGGGGCGAAACACCTTCATTCAAACTCGCACCCCACCTTCTCCTTCTATAACCCAAGTGAGCAACTATTCTCTACTCCATTTGATCCTAGGATCTATCTAAAGAAGATCAGAAGCGAATCCTTGAAGAAATTGAAGCCCCGGAGTAAGAAACTAGGCGTACAATGTGTTTTACAACCAAATCGACCCATACGACTCCATTATTGCCCTTTGAAGCTCAAACCCAAGTTCTAAGGATTATACTTCTGCTCATATGCCTTTATAATGTTCATATGATTCTAAATAAACTCTTGTTAAAGTTTCATAACTCAATTCATGCTCATTTTCCATTTTGATCCAAAACCGTTCACCCGAAACCCTAATTTTATGTGTTTCTTAAAACTAAATGTTATAATGGTTAAATATTGTTATAATATATCCTAGCATGCTTAAATAATGTTAAAATAACCACTTTATTGATTATTAAAGGAATTTGAACTTAAAACCCGCGCGTTTACGTTTTGAAACCCTAATTTGACCCTTTTTGCTTCCTAGCTTAACGAATTGTTATTTTGAACTTTTGTTATGTTAAACCTTCATATTTTAGCTTATATTAACAAGCTATAACCTGCTAATATCATTTAGAAACTTAAAATAAGCTTGCATGGCAATTTGGACATGTATTGTAAATATTATCCATGCAAGGGGTATATATCATAACTTTCTGAAACTTATAACTAAAGGGGCTGAATATGTTATTTTATCAAAGTTATAACTATAGGGGTCTATTATGTCACTTTCCAAAGTACAATGTTTACTTTGTATATCTTTTAAACTTAAAAGACCAAACTCATAAAAGTGCAAACCTCAAGGGTATATTTTGCCATTTTTCATTCCTACGGGTGTAAAATGTAACATTTTGAAAAATTATAAAAACATGTTTAAAACCTTACGAGACATAACTTTAATTAACGCTTGTCGTGCTTAACATTTCCAGATATTAATCAAAACGCTTAAAACCGATTATATCGTTTTCACAATATAGGAGCTTCATATTAAGAGGTTCATCTTGTATTTCGTCTTGATTGAGTTGTTGTGTTTATGATTTTAAAAGTGCACTAGCTTCTCTATGGTTTACTGAATGACTCTGATTATGATGGCCCGAACGGTGTACAATAAATCCAAAACTTTCCAATAAACTCATAAACATATTAGTCTCTCTGGAACCAGTTCTAAGAGTACAATTAACTTCAAGACTTGACTTTTTTATCAGTTGCGTGACGTGGCTGTTACTATCTATTTTTACAATATCACCTTCCCCGGCTAAGATATTATAAGGTCGTCTGATTTCATTCTGAATTTATTATTACATCTACATATCAGGTGAAGTTCATAACCTCGCCTTTACTTATTTTACATGTTTTATAAACCCGCGAGGGGGATACATGCTTGTTACATACTCGTTTATCTTATAACAATGTGATTACTTTTCAAAGACTTAGTGAATTCATAGCCTCACATTTCAATCTTTTCATAAACCCGTGAGGGGGATACCTGCTATAAATTATGAATACAAGTGTTTTCCAAATTACATGCTATCCTGACATATCATTACAATTGTTGTCTAAGTTATCTATCCTACAAGTCGTTAAATTTGACTTCAAGTCGTTAAATTGACTTTGGATATTAATGTGTTAATATTATAAATCCTACAAGTCGTTAAATTTGACTTCAAGTCGTTAAATTGACTTTGGGATGTTTTCAAACTGTTTATCAAAGCTCTTCAATTCATTAAATTGACTTTTGATGATAATGTGTTAGTGCGATGTGCTTAGACAAGGAACAAGACCAGACAAGACCAATCAAACCAAACAGACCAAACAAGACAATAATGCAGTAATACACTGTTACTATGATAATTGCATTCGTTGCAATCATTACTAATAACGGGTGTATAATAACAATACCATTTTCTATAATAATTGTGTTTATACAATTATTACACTATGACTTGTATTCAAACTGTTTATCAAACCTATGAATTTCACTCAACCTTTGTGTTGACTTTTTAGCATGTTTATCTCAGGTAATTGAGCAACTTACGGCACGGAGTGGCTGGGACTTGAAGATGGCTGAACTGTTATCATTCACACATTATATTTTAGATTTTGGGACCTGCATTTTGTAAAAACTCTGATTATAATGAATGATAACTAAATTTTCTAAAAACGTCTCTTTTGAAGTCGTTTTCTATGATTATGATTGTTGTATCCATGAAGTAATACCCCAGATTAGCTTCCGCTGCTATATTGTAAAAATGGGGGTGTTACAACTACTGATGTTATTTACAAATAACTGATAGAGAACCCGTGTACGCATTGGTCGAGTCAAGTTCACAAAAGAACAATAACAATAAGTTAGAATTTTTTTTCTAAAATAAGAAAAGTTAACATTCAAATGTGTGAGAATGATTTATCTTATTCATTTGTAGGAGGAATTAATGTTGTGATATATATTATATTTGTAAGTAAATTATGATTTAAAGCATCATAGATGATGATATTTTATTATTTTTTATAGGAGACCAACTTAGTTGTGTTTGGGTTATAGGCGGGTATTTGGAGACGAAACTGACATCATATTAATAGGAGAGTTTAACCTTGGCGAACTTATTCGTGCACCGACTGGTTTGACCTACAAGACTAAAAAAACGAAGAGATTTTCACTACAATGCTTGATGATTTTGACAGACAAGATGTGTTAGATCTATACAAGCTGATAAAGGAAAGATTTGAGACAACAAGTCCAAAAGGAAATGACAGACTGCTTTAGGGAGATCTCATAACTTTATTTGAACCAAGTAAAGAACATGAAATCTGGAAAGCTCAACAAGACTACACATTGATAAGCTGGAGGTTATATGATTCATGTCGAGTTCATGTATTATTGATGGATACTGAAATTACTATTCACATGATGGTTGAAAAGAAATATCCTCTTACACCAGAAATGCTTTCAAGAATGTTGAGTGGGAAGCTAGAAGTTTATCGTGATTGTGAAATGGCTTATGAACTTCTCATATTTAAAAGATCACGGCTTAAGAAGTAGAAGAGTGTTTAGATACATCCTCCTAGTGAAGATAAAGCTTTTAATCAAGAAACTTGAAGATTCAGAAGGTGAACATCAAGTTTAGGGGAGGATTGTTGGGATTAAAAGACATCTTAGTGCTTTTGAAGTTACTGCTGCCAGTTATGGAAGTTACTACTGTTGGTTATAGTTTCTACTGCTGGTGAAGACTGCAGGAAATATTCTAAGTCATTACTAGTTACTATTGCTAGTATTAGTTACTATTGCTAGAAAAGTTTCTGCTGTTAGTTATAAGTTAGTACTGTTAGTGTATATGTTAGTACTGCTTATGTGATAAGAATGAGATATTTTAGGAAAAGATATGTATGTATAGAAAATGCATTGTAAGCCCATTAGGGTTCCTTGGTGTATAAAAGGAGACCCTAAGGCATTAGTTTAGATATCTTATCTTCACATACAGTCGTTTATAGCTTCAAGGTTTTGTATAACCCTAACACTATTAAGAGTGTTCGTATTAATATATTGAGGCTTAAAGTTTGGTATTATACAATCTTACTTATTACTGTTTCATTGTTTATTCTTCTTAGTATCATAGACTAGATTCTGCATAGTCTTTGATATATTAAATCAAAGTTTCTACTATAGTTGTCTTGGATTTATTCAATACAACTAAGCATTTTATAAGCTAAGCAAGATCTATTCAAGTGGGATCAACACAACATAGAGCTTCTTATAAGTCTAAAATAGTAAGTTTAATCAGACAACCTTTGCATATGTTGCACATGGATTTGTTTGGTCCAACATTTGTAAAAAGCTTAATGAAAAAGATGTATTGCCTAGTTGTTACAAATAATTATAGTAGGTTTAGTTGGGTTTTCTTTCTAGCTACTAAAGATAAGACTAGTGGCATACTTAAGTCCTTTATAACAAGAATAGAAAATCAAATAGATCAAAAGGTTAAGGTAATTAGGTATGATAATGGAACTGAGTTCAAGAATAAGGAGATGAATCAGTTTTATAAGAGAAAAGGTATTAAGAAAAAAATTAGTGTAGCTAGAACTCCTTAACAAAATGGAGTAGCTGAGAGGAAAAATAGAACACTAATTGAGGCTGCTAGGACAATGCTAGCTGATTCTAAGCTACCTACTACTTTTTAGGTTGAAGCAGTTAATACTGCTTGCTATGTGCAAAATAAGGTATTAGTAACTAAGCCTTATAACAAGACCCCTTATGAACTTTTTCTTGGTAGAAAACCAGCTTAAGGCTTTATGAGACCATTTGGGTGTCATGTTACAATTCTCAATACCATAGATCACTTAGGCAAGTTTGATGGTAAGGCTGATGAAGGATTCTTTGTTGGGTACTCAATCAATAGTAAAGCGTTTAGAGTATTTAACAGTAGAACTAGGATAGTTGAAGAGAACCTGCATGTCCAGTTTAGTGAGAATACACCTAATATTGCAAGAAGTGGACCAAATTGGCTTTTTGATATTGATGCACTAACAAAGTCAATGAATTATAAGCCAGTTATTGCAGGAAATCAATCTAATGGTAATGCAGGTACAAAAGCATGTGATGATGCAGGTAAAGCTAGTAATGGA
This sequence comes from Tanacetum coccineum, assembly GCA_026074375.1. Lineage (NCBI taxonomy): Eukaryota > Viridiplantae > Streptophyta > Magnoliopsida > Asterales > Asteraceae > Tanacetum > Tanacetum coccineum. The sequence continues at coordinate 61,250 of BQNB010016586.1, read as the reverse complement.
GACAGTACCTGGCAAAGATTACATTCTGCACCATTTGTGGAACTGCTAATCTACTATTCTCTCAAAGTTCAAAGAGTTCTCCTGATGCTGGATTCAAACCTTCAGGAGATGATGAAAAGAAGGTTACTGAAGAACCAGGAAAAGAAGGTGGTGATCCAAGTAAAGAGGATGAAAGAGATGATCAAGAGAAGGATGCTAGTGTTAACAGCACTAACAATGTTAATGCTGCTAGCACAAATGAAGTTAATGATGTTGGTAGAAAAGCAAGCATTGAACTTCCAGATGATCCAAATATGCCTGCTTTGGAAGATATTGTCTATTCAGATGATGATGAAGATGTTGGTGCAGAGGCTGACATGAACAATTTGGATGCATTTATGCCTGTCAGTCCTATTCCAACTACAAGAGTACACAAAGATCATCCAGTTGAACAAATTATTAGAGACTTGAATTCAGCACCTCAAACAAGAAGAATGACAAAGAATTTGGAAGAACATGTTTGTTTAATTCAGTTCAACAAAGAACAAACCATAAAGACTTTCAAAATTGCTTGTTTGCTTGCTTCTTATCACAAGTAGAACCCAAGAAGGTAATCTAAGCATTACGGGATCCAAGCTGGATAGAAGCTATGCAGGATGAGTTCTACAATTTAAATTACAAACGGTTTGGACCTTGGTAGATTTACCAAATGGCAAAAGGTCCATAGGCACTAAATGGGTCTTCAGGAATAAAAAGAATGAAAGAGGAATTGTGATTAAAATAAAGCAAGATTGGTTGCTCAAGGGTACACACAAGAAGAAAGGATTGACTATGATGAAGTTTTTGCCCCTGTTGCAAAAATTGAAGCAATTAGGCTATTTTTAGCCTATGCCTCATTTAAAGACTTTGTGATGTACCAAATGGGTGTCAATAGTGCTTTTATAACACCCCTTGTTTTAGGACAATGTACGACGTTAATAAAGTCACCATTTATTTTTAGTATTGTACGCGTTTGTTTTTAATGGAAATCGTTACGTTAAATCGCGTAAGCTAAAAATGACCAGTTAACGTAAACGGGCATCAAGCAATTTATTGTTTACATCAAACAAGGGTTAAGCAATTATTTTGAGAATAATTATTAACGTTTCACAAGTTATTTTATCGGATACGTGAAAATGTTTACGTTTCACGATAAATGACAATTAGGTTTTCTCGGAACCCTAAAAATCAACGTACACTTCAACAAATACCTACGTTTATATACAATGATCAAAGTTTATAAAACTTTATGCATATGTATATATTTATAACACATCTCGATAATATATACAAGATAACAAATATTTTAACAAAATACCAAGACTTTCACAAAGTAAAGCTTTTATATAAAAACTAAATACACATTACTTTTAATTAAAAAGTTTTTACTAAACTTTCTTTTTATAAAATGCAAGTAAACTAAAAAGAAATAAAAGAAAATAAGCTAGGAACATCATCCCTTGAAATCATGGGATGATTCCTACTTAAGGGAACCATTAAACATAAACATTTAAGCCCTTAAAACCCTCCTTTCTTGTCCCCTTGAACCCACGTCCCAACCAAGCCCCCCCTTTGAATTTCTTGGTCAAACTTTGCAAACAAATATCTCATAACTCTTTCCTATATATATTTCATGCATGCATAAGAGTTTACATACTCATTTACTTAACAAAAATTCATTTCTTTCTCTCCTTTCTCTCCCAAAACCCACGGCCAAATATACAACCATAAGCAATCCATACAAAACTTTTATACAATCCATACAACCCTTTACACATCAATCCTAAAGCATACTAAAGTGTTTTTAAAGCCATTGGTACATCATATGCAAAGGATTAAGGAAGAAAAGGAAGATTAGGGTCTCAAACCTAATCTAGGGTTTATAAAAGCTTGTAAGCTTGGTTTTGAGTCTAAACACATGTTTAGTCGCTTTATTTCTCATCCATACATCTATCCCTAAGGTCTCCTAATTTCCCTTCACACATTTATTTATTATATTTTAATGTTATATGGTTAATTATGGGCTTAAATCCCACTAGGGCTTTTTAATATGTAACAAATGAGTTTTTTTCACTTATGTTTATGAATTTTATGCACTTATTCTTATGTCATAGGGTATAATAAAATCAAGGAAAAAATGAATGTAAAAGTATGTTAACATATGGTTTAAGTATAAACATGTTTAGGTAATAATTAGGGTTTTATAAGGTTACTTAATTATTCACATGTGAAAGTAATGAAACTAAATTGTTAAACTTGTTACAATGACTTTATAAGGACTATGGATGAACTTGGACATTATTATAAGTATCACATATGTTAAAAATAGCTATTAGGGTTTTTAAAGTAAACTACTAAATTAAATAATACATAAAACAAGGTTTTTATAAAGATATACACATGAATACTTAGGGGCTGTTTTGAATCCGAAATTCATACAGTGGGTTTGACATAATATAATAATAATACGTCTCGTGACGATTCCAAAATGATAAGAAACTCGAAAAACCGATTTATAATGAAAAAGATACGTTAATTACGAGTTTACGACTATAAATACTTTTATAAAACTATTTTTATAAAAGTTACTATTCATTACAGAAACTAATATTTTTAAAACATCTAAAATATGATATAACTTTTAATTACGAGATCGTACTCGAAAGAATCGCTAAAAACTAACTATATCGAATAAACTACGACTTACGATAATTAATTTCTAAAGTAATTTTTAAACTATGAACAGTAAAAACACATTCATCAGTGGGATTAACTTTTATAAAATATAATAACCATCATTTAATAAACAACAGACGAACTCGAAGGAATCACGAAAATCAGGTTAAAACGAATAAGTTAATTAACGATTAAAAGTTTCCGCTAATTAAAACGAAAAACAATAAACTAAGCTGTTTGAACAGTAAAATTACTATTCACCCAGAATCTAAAAAACTTAAAAATGGTAATATTTTGATCACTTAACACTCAGTCAATTCCGTCTTACTACGAAGACGTGGACGTAAGAAACGCGAGCAACGGACTTAAAACGACCAAGTTAGGTCATTTTTACAAAAGTATATTTATAAACGTTTTCACTTTATAAATATTATTTTACTAAAACGATTAGTCGGTGATTATGCTATATAGAATATTGAGTGGTTATCAAAGTGCTATAATACTAGGGAGTTTCATAATGAGGCCTCTTCGGATGGCGTATCGACGAGTTGTTGGATTTACGATTTAAAGTGTCCTAACTCCTCGTACGTCATGTCATGACCTCTTTAATTATGATAGCCCGAACGATAGTACGATGTAACAACTATAAGATTATATTCAATGTTATTAATTAAAGTACTCGGTACTTATACGACCTTAATTTAAATAGGTTGCATCTAAACGTTTTGCGTGACGTTTTATTTTTGTGATTATTGGACTATCAGTACTCAAGGTGAGTTCATAGCCCCACTTTTTACAGTTTTACTGATTTACTATTATTTGGGGTGAAAACATGCTTTGTTTTATAAATTGGACGCAAGTGTTTAAAGTATATTGATTATGTGTTTGCCTAAGTAGCGATAACCCTCCTGAGCCCATTATCATGAACTGTCAATTGCATAGATGTAGTTGTTAAAATGCTATGTGAGCAGCGAATGTTATAAATAGACTCTAATTTGTGATTAAACCACTCCCCGTTTGGGTGATTAGCTATCACCGGGAATGAACGTTGACCATGTCGGACTTGGATGTTGCGGGTTACAACATCTGTACGGGCAAAATAACTGCTAAAATAGCAAATATAGGTTGAGAGCTTTATAGTGTCCATTGACTAGTGCAACAGTAATCTGGTTTTGTGATTGTTGGCATATGTTGTAACATCACGGGAAAGTCTTGCGGTCCTGCATAATTTAAATACATAAACCTATGAATTCACCAACATTTTGTTGACGTTTTAAGCAATGTTTTCAGGAGGTCAATAGGCACGAGGTGCCAAGGATGCATTGGATTACATTTTGGATTGCACACTTAAAGATTTATGTGCATCATATTTTGGAAATGTATTTGTGGCTTTTGTATATTAAAACAAGGAACAAGTTAAAGCTTTAATGCTTTTTTGTATTATATCATTATAATTAAATCCAATGTATCCATTAAACGACTTTTGTGTCGTTCTTATATATATCTTGTGCTGTTGATCTTGAAGTAACACGCCCCAGATCCTTATTCCGCTGCGACCCATTTTGGGGGTGTTACAGATTGGTATCAAGAACCAAGGTTATAGAGAACCAGGTCAAAATGTTTTTGCCGGACTATAACCGTTTTTTTTCAAACATTGCATACATACAAAAGGGTTTTTACGAGGTATTCATATACAAATTGTTGCATTAGTCGGTTAGGCTATATACATGCAAAATTGATATACGTGTTTATAATATATTACGTATATAAGAATAATAGTCTTATATTAACATACTTATATAAGTCACTTTTGATTTTTCAGTTTCGAGCATGTCGGATTCGAAAGATTCTACAGTTACATACTGAGATATCCTGCCCATATTAGGACCGTATCTGACCATAGGATCCACCATGGAGCCGAAGGACCTAATTTTTCCAAGATCCCCATCTCAGATTACTCCTGGACCCTGAGGAGCCAGAGCAGCACCACCTTCACTAACTTTGTAACCATTTGTTCCGGAGCCTGTTAAGTTGGGAGGGGGGATAGGTGTGTATTGGGCACCTGGAGTTCTTACCAGAGACGATGTCCTAAACCACCGGCTGAGGAGCACCATTGCCATGTTGCTGCCTTCACCTTACTACTGATCACCGGATACATCCTGAGTCCGATCTTGAGGAGGATCCGGAGGAGGATGACGAGTGAGGAACATGAGACTCCAGCCGACTATCTTCTGAACAGAGGAGACGACAGGGATGATGAGGAGCCATCTGACGATGACGATGATGATGATGATGATGCAGAGGAGGAGGAGCACTTAGCTCCTGCCGACCCTGCAGCTGTTGCTTATTCAGACTGACTATAAAACGTAGGACCCATACCTTGCTTATGCGTCACGCTAGGAATGTCCATTCCGACCTAAGGCGCAGCGCCGGCACCGTGCCTCTCCGAGGAAGTTTCTTGAGAGATTGTTAGCCTTATACCTACTCCACTCACTATCACACTCTCTCTCCATACTCATCACCACTTCCTCAGATACCCTCTCCGCCATTACCTATACCATCACCACCACCCAATAGCCCTACATATGTTGAGGGATCTCTGGGATCCCGAGCTGCTGGGATTAGACAGAGAGATGCACTTCAAAAGCTAACAAATAAATATAACATTCACTACCTAAGCACTATCCTAACCATATAAGAAAAACCATCTCCTAATTCATGAGACTGAGATAGCCTTAGATTTGTTTACCGCTTCGTAATAGGTCGTGTCGTACTACACCTGGTCCTGATACAGGTCGAGGAGAGTTCGGCACTGGTCTGCCAAGGCAGGTTGGTACCTACCACGCTAGGGCAGACCTTTATGATTTCGCTAATATGTTAGATGCGCCGGCACCAGGACGCCAGACATCAAGGGAGTTAGGCTATGGTATTACGGATACCGTAGGATTCAGCCTAGTAAGCCATCTAGGAGATTGCACTGAAACAAGCAGACCGACCACCCTAAGAGGGGTCAATCAGAGAGTTACTGAGTTTGGCTACTACTGTTGACCAGGAGGATGAGATCATATATTCTCAGCTGGATGATACGCTACATGACCGAGCTCTACATAGAGCCCAGTCCAACATGTTATCCATTGATAAAAAGGCCATTCCATAGACCATTGCCCTTCTGATGGAGGAGGAAACAATATCTTCGCGCCGCTTGGGCACAGTCGATGGATGCTTGCGATCAGGTACGTTCCGAGGGCATATCACTTCGGACTACGGTCATGGCTCAGCAGTCCGAGATCACTGAGTTGCAGGCAGCAGACCGTAGGAGACAGACGGTGATTTTAGATCTGCTGAAAGCAGACCATCGGAGACAGAGACAGTTAGTGGAGGCACTAAAGATAGTGAAGAGGGGGATGTCAGGGCCTCAAGACTCAGATGAATCGAGTTTCAGCGACAGCAGGACCGTGCTAAGGAACTGCAGAGCAGAGCACCAGAGGAGGCCAGTAGCAGTTTCTTAGACTGGGTTATGACTTAGCTACTAACAGTCCGTTAAGTATTATGGGTTATTCCCAGCTAGCAGACTGTATAGATCTTTTGTTTTGTCTAGCTACTCTGTTTAGATCTTTTTGTTCATGTATCGGCTACTTTGTACAGCCTACTAAGTATTACGAGTATATCTCGGCTAGTATGGCTTTAGGTTATTTTGTCTTGTAACCTAAGTGTTGTGATCGTTTGTATTTAAACCAATCATGTATTATTTTCCCAAGTTATAAGGAAAGGATTGGATTTATGTTTTATAATGAAATCGATTTTATTGTGAAAATGTCTAATTTGTTAATTTCAATACTGTTGTAAATTTCACCATGTGCTGTGATCGTCGTTTTATTTATTAATTTATACATCGGGTTATAGGTAAGATGTTTGAATCTAACGGGTATTATGTTTTCATTGATTAGAAAATGGCACCAAGAGAAGGCCCACGAGGTTTAAACCCACTGCAACACCAACAACCAGTCGCAGACCCTACTACACCACTTCGGTCACCATGCCCACTTCAGGACATGATCGACAGGGTGTCACTACTACTGTATCTAGCAGCACGTGATACGACCCGAAATGACAATGATAGCCATACCTCGGGAACAGGTGTGAGAAGGAATGAACGCGCTGTTCGGGAGTGCACTTATCAAGACTTCATGAAATGTCAACCCTTATTCTTCAGGGGCACAGAAGGAGTGGTCGACTTGACCCAGTGGTTTGAGAGGATAGAAAAACCGTAGTTCGCAAACGTAACTGCACCGTGAGAATCAAGTGGGAATTTTTCCCCTTGTACTCTTATTGGAATTGCTCTAACATGGTAAGAACCCGCATGTTAGACATGACTAATGAGTTGCATATCAATACTGGTCTAACTTGAAAAGAAAATGACAACTAAATATTGTCCGAGGAATGAAATCAAGAAGATTGAGGCAGAATTGTGGAACCTAAAAGTAAAGGGCACCGATGTGGTAAAGCTTTACAACCAACGTCCAGAACTAGCAATTGCTGAGTGACAGGAATGTTTCCTGAAGAGACTGACAAAAATAAAAGGTATAGTCAGGTGGGATCCCGACCTGATTTACTCAGTGTTGTGGCATCGAGCCAAAAACCATGCAAAAAGCTATTGAGATGGCGTCTAGAATTAATGGATTAGGAGAATTAAACACTTTTGCTGAGAGACAGGCAGAATAACCAGAGAGGTGTAGAAGACACTCCTCGAAATAAACCAAAACCAACAACAGAACAAAATGCAAAAACACCATGCAGGGCTATGTCTGCAGGACACGAGTGACAAGAAACCGATGAAGGCACTAAACCTCATGTCCCAAGTGTAACTTCAAACCATTACGGTCCTTGTATACCAACAGGCAATACTCAAGAAGCTTGTTCCACTAGCCAAGGCTGTAGAGCCGGCCTGCAAACTGCAAGTAACAACAACTACAACCGCAATAAACAATAACACAGACAACCGCAACAACAATAACAACAACAACCGAAACAACACAAACCCGAGAGCCCAAGGGGCAATACCAATGCCATCGTTTGCTTTGAGTGTGGGCTCCAGCCACTATCAAGAGGACTCCCCAGTGGAAGAACAATAACCAGGAAAATGGGCAACGATTATTGTATGTAAAAGCCAGGGCTTAGCAGTGGGTGTTGCAGGGACATAAACCCAGACAACAACGTTATGATGCGTACGTTTCTCCTAAACAACCGTTGTAACTTCCATTTTCTTCTGATACTACTGGTGCAGATAGGAAGTTTTCGTTCACTCAATTAGTACCTTGATTAATATAGCCCCCCGCTACATTAGATCATGGTGTTATAATGTTGAAAATTAGCTGATGGAGAATAATTGGAAATACGGTATTATTGGGTTGGCACGTTAATTTTCTAACCATTCCGTTTTCACGACGACCTAATGGCCTGTAGAAAGGGGTACTATACGCATAATTGGCATGGACTGTGTAACAAATACCAAGCCGTTATTGACTTAAGCTAAGAAGATCGTTCCGTATTCCCTTTGGAAAGCTAAATCTTAATTTTCCATTGAGACGAAGTAGAAATAAACGCAGGACTCGATTAAAAATCATCGCGATGCACCAAGACCCAGAAGTATCTTCTATAAGGTTGTCACGTCTTTGGCACAGAATTACCATCAATGAGACGAGCAAGTCAAAGAAGAAGCAACTGCAAGATGTACCGAGTCGTAGAAAAAACTTTCCCGAAGTATTTCCCGAGGACTTGCCAGGTCTTTCCACATACTAACAAGTGGAATATTCACATCGATCTAGTACCAGTGCCTGGCACCTGTAGCACGGGCCAACCTTAATCGATTGGCCCCATTAGAATGAAAGAATTGGCATAATATAACTAAAGAGCCTTTCCGACAAAGGCTTTATAAGACCTAGTTCGTCCACCAGGGAGCTCCAGTTCTATTCGTCAAGAATAAAAGATGGATCGTTTACGGATGAGCATAGATATCGGAACAAACAAACAAACGTGAAGAACCGTTATCCACTACCAAGTATTGAGACTTATTTCGATCAACTTCAAGGGACGAGTGCTACTCAAAGGATCGACCTAAAGGTCAGGTTATCACCAAATGAGGGTTCGAAAGAAGACATCTCGAAGACTGCCTTCAGAACCGCTATGGACATTAGAATTCCCAAGTTATGCCGTTATGTTTGACCAACGCACGTTATGTTTAGACCCTCATGAACCGAGGTGCAAACCTTATCAGGACAAATTTGTAATTGTCTTTATTGACGATATATTTGAATCTATTCCAAAACAAGCAAGAGCACAAAGAGCATCTGAAGATAATATTGGAGTTGTTGAAGAAAGAGAGAGTGTATCAAAATTTTCCAAGGTGAATTTTGGATTCCCAAGGTACAGTTCCTCGCCTCACGTGTTGGTAATAAAAGGCATTCATGTGATCCCAGCCAAGATTGAGTCCATTAAAGATTGGTCATCTCCTAAGACACCAACGAAGATTTATCAATTTTTAGGTTTGCTGGAGATCGACGAATCAGAATGGTTTTCAAAGATCCCTAACCAATGACCAAGCTCACTCAAAAGAAGTCAAGTATGAGAGGGGTGACAACAAGAAGAACATTCCAGTTAATTGAAGCAAAGTTTGTGTAGTACACCAATTCTGGCTTACCCTGAAAGGAAAGGTAAGATTTTAATCGTATACTGCGATGCTTCGATCAAGGGTTTAGGGACGCTGTGTTGATGCAAAGAAAAGGTTATTTCTTATGATCACACAGTTAAAGATCCATGAGCAGGAACTATACTACTCATGATCTGGAAACGTAGGAGCAGTAGTGTTCGCTCTGAAATCTGGAGGCACTATCTGAATGGTACCAAATGAACGGTTGTTCAACTGATCATAAAGAGTTTACATTCATATTCTAATCAGAGAATTGAACATGAAGACAACCCGATGGTTAGAGTGCGTAGGTTGATTACGATTGCGACAAAAAAAAAAAAAAAAAAAAAAAAATATTCTTATCACCCAGGGAAGGCAAAATGTCTTGATAATGCTTTGAAGCAGGAATGTAACGGGAACCACCGTTAAGAGTTCGAGCTTTAGTCATGACTATTGGCTTGGATCTTCCTAAGCAAATCTTGAATGCTCAGACTAAAGCACGGAAACCAGAGAACATCAAGAATGAGGTTGTTGGAGGTATGCTGATTGAAAATGCTAAATTTCCAGAGGCACTTAGAACGGAAAAGTTGGAACCTCGTACGGATGGAACCCTATGCCTCAATGGCAGGAGTTGGTTTTACCATTGTTATGACGATTTGCGGACTGTGATACAATAACACGAGTCCCACAAATCGAAGTATTCTATCCATCCAGGTTCCGAGAAAATGTATCAAGACGTAAAGAAGCTATATTGGTGGCCCAATAATGAAGATGAAAATTCGCCCCCTAAAAACCCTTATGTAGCAAGTGCTTGACCTGTGCTAAGGTCAAGGCCGAACATCAGAGACAAAACGGTGTTGGTTGTCCCACTAAAAACCGAGATACCCATGGAAGTAGGACACGATCATGATGGATTTTGTCACAAAGCTTCTAAGAAGCCATCACAATGGAAGAACCAATTGGGTAATCGTTGACCGTCTTACAAAGTCCGCAATCTTTATACCCATGAAAGAAACTGACCCTCTGGAGAAACTAGCGAGAATGTACCTAAAGGAAGTATAACAAGGCATGGAATTCTGGTCTCGATATTTATGATCGTGACCCTAGTTCGAATCAATTTCTGGAGGTCACTTCAGAAAGCTTTGGGTACAAGTTTAGATATGAGTACCGCATATCATCCGCAAACTGACGGACAAAGCGAGAGAACCATTCAAACTCTCAAAGATATGCTTCGTGCTTGTGTGATCGACTTTGGAAATGGTTGGGTTAAACATTTGACATTGGTCGAGTTTTCATACAATAACAGTTATCATGCTAGCATTAAGGTTGCACCCCCCTATATATTTTTGAGGACACTCTATGGTAGAAAATGTCGTTCGCTTGTTTGTTGATGCTTAGGATGAGAAGTTCAACTCACGGTCCAGAGATAGGTAACAATAGAAACGACTGAGAAAAACATATCAATTTACGAGCAAAGGAAAGCAAGCCGCATCGTGATAGGCAAAAAAGAGCTACGCCTAAATTGAAAGCGTAAGCCGATGGAGTTTGGAGGTAGAGATAAAGTGAATGCTCAAGGTTTCGCCTTGAAAGGGTAGTACGTTTGGCAAAACGAGAGAAATTAAATCCCTAGGTTTGTTGGACCTTTCAAGGTAATAAAAAGGGTTGGTAGACGTTGCATACAGCTCGAACTTCTTGAGGAGACTGAGCAGAGTTTCATAAACATTTCACGTGTCCACTAAAGAAGTGGTCATGCCGACAACCCTTAGGCCGTTTCGTTGGTCGACCTCCCTTTTGATGAAAAGCTTCAGGTTTTTTCGAAGAACCAATATGAGATCACAGATCGTAGAAGGTTAAACAGGATTGAAAGTGAGCCGTAATCCATTAGTCAAGGTTCGATGGAACTCCAAGAGAGGTCCTGAGTTTACATGGGAACGCGAAGATCAATTCCAGAAGAAATACCCACATCTGTTCTCAAAGACCGGGCCGTCCGTCCAAGTCTTGCTCTTTGCGTCTTAAGCTTGAGGACAAGGCTCAGCTAAAAGGGGGAGACTATAACACCCGTGTTTTTAGGGCAATGTAACGACGTTAATAAAGTCACCAATTATTTTTATATTTGTACGCGTTGCTTTAATGGAAATCGTTACGTTAAATCGCGTAAGCTAAAAATGATCAGTTAACGTAAACGGGCATCAAGCAATTATTATTTACATCAAACAAGGGTTAAGTAATTATCTTGAGAAATAATTATTTAACGGTTTCAACAAGTTATTATAACGGATCGTGAAGTGTTTACGGTTTCACGATAAATGACAGTTAGGTTTTCCGGAACCCAAAAATCAAAACCGTAACCTTCCAACAAATACCTACGTTTATTTACAATGATCACAGTTATTAAAACTTTATGCATATGTATTATATTTGATACACATCTGATATTGATTAGACAAGATAACATAATATTTTACAAAACAAACAGACTTTACCAGTAAACTTTATATAAAAACTACACTTTACTTTTAATTAAAAGTTTTACTTATACTTTCTTTTTATAAAATGCAAGTAAACTAAAAAGAATAAAAGAAAATAAGCTAGGAACACCTCCCTTGAAATCATGGGATGATTCCTACTTAAGGGAACCATTAAACATAAACATTTAAGCCCTTAAAACCCTCCTTTCTTGTCCCCTTGAACCCACGTCCCAACCAAGCCCCCCCCTTTGAATTTCTTGGTCAAACTTTGCAAACAAATATCTTATAACCTCTTCCTATATATATTTCATGCATGCATAAGAGTTTACATACTCATTTACTTAACAAAAATTCATTTCTTTCTCTCCTTTCTCTCCCAAAACCCACGGCCAAATATACAACCATAAGCAATCCATACAAAACTTTTATACAATCCATACAACCCTTTACACATCAATCCTAAGGCATACTAAAGTGTTTTCAAGCATTGGTTCATCATTTGCAAGGATTAAAGAAAGCAAAGGGAAAAAGGTTTCATACTAATCTAGGGTTTAATAAGCTTTTAAGCTTTGGTTTGAGTCTAAACACGGGTTTAGCACTTCATTTCTCATCTCATACATCGTCCCTAAGGTCTTCCTAATTCCTTCATACTTTATTTATTATGATTTAATTGTTTATCGTAATTATAGGCTAATCACCACTAAGGACTTTTTAATATGTAAAATGAGTTTTCACTTATGTTTATGAATTTATGCACTTATTCTTATGTTATTAAAAAATATAATATTAAATAAAATTAAAATAACATATGGTTATATATATCATGGAAAAATGAATGTAAAAGTATGTTAACATATGGTTTAAGATAATACATTTTAGGTAATATTAGGGTTTTTATAAGGTTGTACTTACATTATTCCACATGTGAAAGTAATGAAACTAAATTGTTTAAACTTGTAAAGTTTATAGCTTCAAGGTTTTGTATAACCCTAACACTATTAAGAGTGTTCGTATTAATATATTGAGGCTTAAAGTTTGGTATTATACAATCTTACTTATTACTGTTTCATTGTTTATTCTTCTTAGTATCATAGACTAGATTCTGCATAGTCTTTGATATATTAAATCAAAGTTTCTACTATAGTTGTCTTGGATTTATTCAATACAACTAAGCCTTTTACAAGCTAAGCAAGATCTATTCAAGTGGGATCAACACAACATAGAGCTTCTTGTAAGTCTAAAACAGTAAGTTCAATCAGACAACCTTTGCATATGTTGCACATGGATTTGTTTGGTCCAACATTTGTAAAAAGCTTAATGAAAAAGATGTATTGCCTAGTTGTCACAGATGATTACAGTAGGTTTAGTTGGGTTTTCTTTCTAGCTACTAAAGATGAGACTAGTGGCATACTTAAGTCCTTTATAACAAGAGTAGAAAATCTAATAGATCAAAAGGTTAAGGTAATTAGGTGTGATAATGGAACTGAGTTCAAGAATAAGGAGATGAATCAGTTTTATGAGAGAAAAGGTATTAGCAAAAAAAATTAGATGGTATCTAGAACTCCCCTCAACAAAATCGGAGTAGCGAGAAGGAAAAATATAACACTAATGAGGCTGGTAGGACAATGCTAGCCTGATTCTAGAAGCTACCTACTACTTTATAGGGCTGAAGCAGTTAATACTCGCTGTTATTGTGCAAAACAGGTATTTACCCATACTAAGCCTCAATAACAAGACCCTTATGAACTTTTTCTTGGTAGAAAACCAGCTTTAGGCTTTATGACACCCTTGAGACCTGTTACAATTCCTCAATACCCATAGATCACTTAGGCAAATTTGATGGTAAGGCTGATGAAGGATTCTTTGTTGGGTACTCAATCAATAGTAAAGCGTTTAGAGTATTCAACAGTAGAACTAGGATAGTTGAAGAGACTCTGCAGAGTTCATTAAGTGAGAATACACCCTAATCTTGCACGAAATGCGACCAAATTGGCGCTTTTGATATTGATGTCACTAACCAAAGTCAACGAATTTATAAGCAGTATTGCAGAAATCCAATCAATGGTAATGCACAGTGACAAAAGCATGTGATGATGCAGGTAAAGCTGGAATGGAGACAGTACCTGGAAAAGATTACATTCTGCTACCATTGTGGACTGCTGATCCACCATTCTCTCAAAGTTCAAAGAGTTCTCCTGATGCTGGATTCAAACCTTCAGGAGATGATGAAAAGAAGGTTACTGAAGAACCAGGAAAAGAAGGTGGTGATCCAAGTAAAGAGGATGAAAGAGATGATCAAGAGAAGGATGCTAGTGTTAACAGCACTAACAATGTTAATGCTGCTAGCACAAATAAAGTTAATGCTGTTGGTAGAAAAGCAAGCATTGAACTTCCAGATGATCCAAATATGCCTGCTTTGGAAGATATTGTCTATTTAGATGATGATGAAGATGTTGGTGCAGAGGCTGACATGTACCAATTTAAGATGCAATTATGCCGCAGCTCCCTATTACAACTACAAGGTACACAAAGATCATCCAGTTGAAAAAATTATGGAGACTTGAATTCAACACCTCAAACAAGAAGAATGACAAAGAATAATTGAAACGATGTTGGTTTAATTCAGTTCAGCAAAGAACAAACCATAAAGACTTTTAAAATTGCTTGTTTGCTTGCTTCTTATCACAAGTAGAACTCAAGAAGGTAATCCAAGCATTACGGGATCCAAGCTGGATAGAAGCTATGCAGGATGAGTTCTACAATTTAAATTACAAAAGGTTTGGACCTTGGTAGATTTACCAAATGGCAAAAGGCCCATAGGCACTAAATGGGTCTTCAGGAATAAAAAGGATGAAAGAGGAATTGTGATTAAAATAAAGAAAGATGGTCTTTGCTCAAGGGTACACACAGAAGAAAGATTGACTTGATGCAAGTTTTTGCCTGTTGCAAAAATGAAGCAGAATTAGGCTAATTAGCCCATGCCTCATTTAAAAGACTTTGTGAGTACAAGATGGCATGTCAAGAGAGCATTTCTTTATTGTAAGATGAAGAGGAGTCCTATGTTTGTCACCACCAGCATTTTGAAGATCCAAACTTCCTTGACAGAGTATACAAATAGAAAAAGCACTTTATGGACCTGCACATCAAGCTCCAAGAGCACTGGTCTATGAAACCACTGTCAACTTATTTTTTAGACAATGGGTTCTTAGAGAGGAAAATATGACAAGCATTGTT
The DNA here is from genome assembly GCA_026074375.1 of Tanacetum coccineum. NCBI lineage: Eukaryota > Viridiplantae > Streptophyta > Magnoliopsida > Asterales > Asteraceae > Tanacetum > Tanacetum coccineum. Next base: position 46,169 of record BQNB010016586.1, on the reverse strand, counting down.
TATCAAAGGGACAAAGGGGTTATTTCTGATTATTCAATAAGTTCAAGTATATGTAGATGATATCATTTTTAGCTCTATAAAGAAGCCATTATGCACTGAGTTTGAGAAGATAATGCATAAGAAGTTTCAGATTAGTTCTATGGGTGAACTCATATTCTTCTTAGGACTACAAGTAAAGCAGAAGGAGGATAGGACTTCTATATCAGTCAAAGACAAGTATTCTACATAATTTTGAAGAAATTCTGGTTTTTACTGATGTCAAGACAGCAAGCACACCTATCGAAACTCAAAAGCTTTTGCTCAACGATGAAATGGGTGAAAATGGATGTTACATTTATATAGATCAATGATTGTGTTTTCTTGATGAATCTTTAAACTCTTCAAAACCTCATATTAATTTTTGCAGTGTGTGTATGTGCCAAGCATACCAAGTGCAACCCAAAAGTCGACACATCTTCATGCCTGAGAAAAAGAAATTCTAGATACTTAAAAGGTCAAACTAAATTGGGCATTTGGTATCCAAAAGATTAACCTTTTGAATTGGTAGCATACACTGATAGTGATTATGCTGGTGCAAGCTTGGATAGGAATTCCACAACAGGAGGTTGTCAATTCCTTGGGTGTAGATTGATTTCATGGCAGTGCAAGAAGCAGACTGAGGCTTTGCAATTCTCATAACCAGAAGGCCTGAATATACAGTTTGCTCTCAAGTTGTTGTGGACAAGTGCTTTGGATCCAGAATCAACTACTTGATTATGGGTACAATTTTATGCATACCAAGATCTTTATTGATAATAACAATACTATTTTCATAATTAAAAATCTTGTTTTTCATTCAAAAACAAAGCATATAGAGATTAGACATCCCTTTATTAGGGATTGAAATGAAAAGAAGTTGATTTAAATGGTTAAAATCCATACTGACAAGAATGTTGCAGATTTACTTACAAAAGCTTTTGATGTAAGTAGATTTCAATATTTGATTGCTAGTATTGGAATGTTAAATCTCTAAAATCTTTTATCTCTTTATATTTTTGTAGAGTTTTGTATGAATTAGTACTGTTATTCATGTCATTAAAAGTGTCTGTTGTTAAGTATAATTAGTGCTGCTAGTTATACTTAATATTGTTGAGTTAATACTGTTAGTTATACTTAATACTGCTGATATAATTAACATTATGAACATTATGAGAAAAAGAATTGAGAGAGTTAATGAGAATAAAAACAAAAAGAGAGATGTGTAAAAATAGACAGAGTGATTTTGTGAGAAAAAGAATTGAAAGAGTTGGTGAGAATAAAAACAGAAAGAGAGATGTGTAGAATAAAAACATATAGAGAGTTTTGGTGAGTAAAAGAATTGAGAGAAGTGGTGAGTTGAAAAACAGAAAGAGAGTTGAATATATTAAAAATAGACAGAGTGTTTGGAATTGGAAGTTAATGCTGGTGACTCAAAGTAAATGCTTGGTATGTGTTTAATTACACATACCTTTTACCTATAAAAACGACCCTAAACGACCAAAAACGCACATAAAATGCCATATATATGCTTGTTTTTGTGTTTGTACTGTGCAGGTACCGGATATTCACTAAAGGACAAAAAACAAAGCCAAACCGGACAAAACCGAGCACGGATTTGAAAAGAGCGTGAAAAACCGAGGCCAAAGGTACAAAAGGATTGAAAACGGAGCTAAAACGGATAGTTTCGGATCGTCTCGACAACGTTTGTGCATTTAATGAAGTCAAGACGAAGTCAAAGTCAAACCCGGGATACGGCATTGGAAAGAGCATGAAAAAACAAACTCGTACCCATTTTAGTGGGCCGGGTCAGCCCATTAACGTATTAAATGAAGTCTATTACACCTAAGAAAGCCCATTTCCTTTTTATTAATACTAGCCCAATTTTCCCCTTTTATTAAACTTGTGGCCCAAATGCATCAAGCCCAAAATCCCCTTTAACGGGTGTTAGCCATATCACCCTTTTACCCCTAACTCCATTAGTCCTTAGGGACGTGTACTGCAAACACCTACCACAACCTTAGGGGCTATTTCTGCCAAGTCCCTCAAACATAATACACCACAAAGGACTAAACTTGCAATAGACATATATACCTATATGGGCCAAACCTGTCCATTCCCCAAACCTTTACCCCTGCACCCAAATTAAAACAGTTATAACCCCAAAACCCTTTTCCCGCCAATCTTTCACCCTCACCCTGTCACCATCACCCTCGACCACCACACACAACCTGCCAAACCACCAACCCCACAACCCATGTACTTCATAAGCCCCCCCTTCACCCCTTTTTCACATGCTTGCCAAACACGTTGGCAATCCCAGGAAATTTGATTGGTGGATGGAAATCAAGGGCTAGGATTTAGAGCTTAGAGAGCAAGAAGGATGGATGGCTATGATGAGACTTGGAGCTCTCTCACACAACAAACACAACAAGCACACAAGTGAAGACATGGACAGCTTATAAAAAGAAGAAAGAAGACAGAAGAAAAGTTAACTAGGATCTAGGAGTAGTTTAGCTTAGTTTTAATTTTACTTTTAAATGTCTTTTAATTATATTTTCAATTCTGTCTTTTAAGTTCTTGTAATCTTTTAAGTTTAATGAAATTTCAGTTTAAGTTTTTCTTATGCAAATTTGTCATTTTCTTGTTAAAACTGCTTAATTGATTCAGCTTATTTATTGCTTATGTGTGCTTACTTTTGTATCAATCATGCTTAATATGTCTTTGTTATGCTCACTAGTTCTTATTTGACACACACCTTAATGTGTTTCAGTTGAAAAGTGCAAAAATCTGTCCTAAGGGAGTGTTTGGGACAAGGACCAAAATGGGTCAAAATAGGTAGAAAACCACCTTGGGTCACTTTGTCAACTTTAACAAGCTTTAATTAAGCCTTTTCATTAGTTTTTACAAAGTTCTTTTAAGTAATGTTAAGTTTTAAGTTAATTTCTTCATGTTCCTTGAACCTGTGGTTTTAAATTTTTCTCAAACTGTTTAAAATTAATTATTGTGAAAAGGTTTGTTTGAGAGTCTTGTTAAGGTGTCTTTTAATTCTCAAATGCAGTAGGATCAATGAAGTTTAAGTATTCCATTTGTAATTTGCATTAGATTGCATCTGTCATAAAAGTTTCAGTCTTTAAATAGTCATAGTTCAGCAGATTATTCTAATAATCCCATTAGTTTTAAGTTCTGATTTTTAGTGCATAAGCTCAGTATAGTCCATTCTTGATGTGTTTATGCTTATTTTGTGTTTTTAAGGTCCTTTACTAGCTTAAATTAAAAGCCTACAGTTGGCATTTTTCTCTTTTCAAAACCTTTAAAAATCAGCATGCACTGAGTGAGATACCCTTTTTCATTAAGCCTTTTCATGGCTTATTTTTATTTCAAACTCCATTTTGTTCGCTGATTCTTGTACTTTGGAAGATAGGTTTTTAGAATATGCAATCCATTTTCCCATAAGGATCCATTTTAGTGCTTAAAAATAAGCCCAAAAGTGCCCCTTTGACTGTTTGCTTACTGTTTTTTGACCATTAGCTTATTTGCCTTTTCTTGCTTATTTGTCTGTTTTTCTTTGCTTAATTTTGTTTGAATTGGCTTATTAGGTGTTAGTGCTTATCTGTTTTAGCTTAGTTAGTTGTTTGTTAGCTTATTGTGTTTAAAAAATTAGCCAACAGTTAGCTTGTTTAAGATTTAGTATAAAAAGGTGAAACTGTCTCTTTTAGCAGCTTAATTTCCTGGCTTATTTCAAGATTTGTAAAAAGTGTTTTTGTTAAAGATTGTTATTTTTACTTGTTTTATAAATTTCTAAAAAAAAGTTTTCAAAAAGAGAAGGCCATGGGGGTCGAACCCTGGACCTCCCCCTTTAAACCAAAGCCTCACACACTGCACTCTACTACAAGTCGCCCTTGGGTCTTTTTCAGTTTATGTTTGCATAATTTAATATTTAACACTTGTTTCCCTTTTAAGCACTCAGCCACAAAGAGCTTATTACCAGCTTATTTCAATAAGCTGGTAAGCCCTTTTCATTTTTCCTAGAACAAGCACTCTTCAAACTACTTTCCATAAATTTTTTAGATTTTTCCCAATTAATTTACTATTTTTAATGAATTTTTCTTTTTAAAACTGTTTTTAAATCATAATAAATTAAATAAAAATCAAAAAAATATAATTCTTTTTTTTTTAAATTTTCTTTTATCATGTAGGACCTAGGAAAAATAAATTTGCATCCGTAGGGTTAAATTTGTAAGATTTGGTTTTCTAAAGAACGGGTTTAAAATCCCGTTCTCGTTTTCGTGTTTTAAGTTTAATTGCCTTAATTTTCATGTTCCCGTAGACTTAGGTTTTCCTTTTATGCCTTATTTATGCTTCCCGTAGAATTTTAAGTCATTCATTTGCCTTTTTATGCTTTCCCGTAGTTTTAAGTTTAAATTCCCGTGCCTTTTTATGTTTTTCCCGTAGTTTTAAGTATTCCTTAGTTAAATTTCCATAATTTCTCGTAGAATTTAGAAAACCAAATCAAATCCTTCTTTCATTCAAGCATCCAAAAGTCAAACCAATAACGTAACCGTCAATTTCACGCCTCGTTGGGAGAACGACCCGGGTAACACTTATCCGGAATCATTTATATCTTACCCGTGAGTTTGTTGACCTTTTTCCTAAAAGGTTGACTCGCGGGGATCCTATATTTGATATTTTCTATAATATTTGATATACAATTACCAACCTAAAAAGGTGATTGTCAATTTTTGGCGCCGTTGCCGGGGAGGTGTGTTGCGACAATATCGTTACGGTTTGACGTTTAGTGACTTGAAGACGCTTCCTCGTGAAGTTATTGTTTTTCGTTTGTGAATATTTTCTTCTTATTTTTATAAAAATATAAAAATACAAAAATATTTTTCATTTCTTTTTAAAGAAAAATATAAAGTAAAAAAAATAAAAACATTGTCCTAAATAAAGATAAACAATTCATCATCAATATAATGCTTTCCACTGAAGCATTATCATAATAAGTTCCCAACAAAAGATTTAAAACTTGCCTTTTGTGTCACTTGCGAGGTACGGCTCACCTTTAATTGATTAACAAACTACAAGAGGGGTATAAGGAGGGTTGTTCCGAGGAACTACGACCCGAAAGGAAAAGGTTTTTAATAGCTTCGCGCTTTCCTGCTCCTCCGCTCCTTTGTGCGTTTTTCTTTTAGAGAGCTAGCGTGAAGCAAGTTGATTATCAGTTTAAGTTATTCAATCTCATTTTGTCCTTTAAAATATGTTGTTTAAAAAAAACTCGAAAAACCAAAAATAATCTCCTTTAACCTCTTTGCCATTTAATTCTTCTTCTTATCCCTCTAAATTGTTTAATTCTTATGGCGTCACTCGATTACCGTTTGAATCCTATGTACACGATTAAAGAGTGTTCGTCTTGTGGAAGTTTGTACAACAAAGGCTATTGTTGTTCAAATGAGAGTTCCGTTGACAAGATTGTTCATGATCCTAATCCGATTTCTTATGATGAAACCCCCAACTTGTCTCAACGACTCCCTAATTGTCTCAATTGTGGAGACCCGGTTGATGGTTTATATTGTCAACCTTGTGCTTTTGTGCGAAAGTGTTTGAATGAAGGTTGGTTTACAATTCATGATGAAAACGAAATTCTAAACACTTCCGAGTCATCCAATGACGATACTAACGTTGTTAGTGCACCCCAAGAGCCATTCGTTGTCAAACAGGACCCCGTAAAAATTTCTCGCAAAGTCCTCCACATATTGACCACAATTGTTGTTACAAGTGTGGTGATTCGTTAGACGATATCTTTTGTCAACGATGTACTTGTAAGTCTTGTGGGAAAGGTGCTCATTATGGTTACAATTGTCCACCGCAAATTCCGATTATCTCTAATCCGGAACCATGCTACAATCAAAACCTTAATGAGATCCTACAAAATTTGCAAAGTTTGCAACAACAATGTCTTTTTGGTACGTGCCAACAATGTGGTTGTAATGAATATGATGGAGTTTGTTTTTATTGTACTGTTGGAAATGGAACACCAATCAATTTTTCAACTCCGTACTCTTCTAACGATTCTCCAAGTGTTGCAAACCATCCTCCACAACCCCAATACGTACCATACTCTTGTGAGTTATGTGGGAATGATTCTCATTACGGTTACGATTGTCCACCTCAAGTCCCGTTTGTCTACAATCAGGACCCGTGTTTCAATCAAAACTTTGATTATTTTCCACAAACTTCACCGAGTTTTCCACAACAATATTCTTGTTGTGAAGATTGTGGGGGTCCTCATGAGACTTTTCAATGTCAACCGATGAATGAAGACTATTATCATGAGCAAAATTCTTGCTATGATTCTAATTCTTTTGGTTTTGACCAATTTCAACCCCCGCAATATACCGTCAATCATCCAATCTCCAAAATAGCCTTTTCAATGCTCAAAATGAGTTTCTCAATTCTCAAAACAAGCTTATGGAGCAAATGACATCCATGTGTGATATGGTTGGTCAATTGATACAAAAAAAGGAAGAAGAAAAGCGAATTGAAGAAGAGCAAGCGGCTAAAGATCGATATTGGAAGATTCCCGTTTGCTACGATGATGACGATGACGAGGAAAGTTCTATTCCCTTGAAAGATACTATTATTTCTGGACTTCCTCCGTGTGTTGCAATCACATCCGCGTTATCAACCGAGAAGCCCGTTGACTCTCTCATAATGGAGGATGAGCATCTCGACACAATTCCGGAAACGGAATCGGACGAATTCATAAAGTCTAGTGTTGAGAACCTTTTCCCAACCCCAAGTGAGCCCGAGGATTTCTCCGATATCGAAAGTGAGTGTGATGTGCTCGTTTGTGATAACTTAACAAATTTCTCTAACCCTCTCTTTGATGCTAATGATGATGATGCCTCTAGTGATGAGGAGGAATTCAAAATATCTTCCAATCCTCTTTTTGATCTAGATGAGGTTAGTCCAATTGATGATGAGGTGTTAGAAAGTATCACTTCAATTCCCCCAGGAATTGATTCCTTTGATGCCGAATCCGATCTTATAGAATCTTTGCTTAATCGTGATACTTCGTTTGATTCTTCTTCAAAGATTGATTTTCTTCTCGATGAGTTCGCCGGTGAACTCACTCGTCTCCAATCAATTCCACCGGGAATTGATAATATCAACCTTGATCCGGAGGGTGATATTTTCTTTTTGGAGAGTTTGCTATACGATAACTCTTCTCCCCGCCCTCCGGAAGAATTTAATTCTGAAAATTCTATCGAGTCTTTCCCTCCATCTCATATCCCGGTCGAGGATAGTGACTCTCTTATGGAGGAGATTGACATTTTTCTTGATGGTGATGACTCAATACCACCGGGTATTGAGAGTGATGATTTCGACTCGGAAGATGACGATAATTCTACCTCCCGTCCCGAGTTCGAATCATTTCATGTTGATTATCCCGATTCGGGAGATTCAACCATTGATGTGGTGGAAGACATCCCCGTTGATGTGCCTAATATTTTGCCCACCCATCCCGCCCTTCAATTGGATTTCGACTTCATTTCTTCTAATGATCTTGGATCCGATCTTGATGTTTCTTCTCCTTCCGGAGATAGTAACAAAATTTACGATCCGGGGATATGCATTGAAGTCGAATCCACGAGACCAGTTGCTCCTCCATATCTTCTCTCCTATGGGAATGAAGATACCATTTTTGACCCCGACATCTCCAATTATCATTCTTTTATGACGGGTGTATCTTATCGGAGTGGAACTTTTATGAAATTCAATGTTTATCCAAACCACTTGAATGAAAGTCCGATAGAGATTTTATCTTCCACTTTCTATCCCCCTTGACAAGCTCAAGTATGGGGGATTGGGTCAAGCTAAGTGACCTTAAACAAGCGCTTCGTGGGTGGCAACCCATGCTTATCCATTCTATCTTCTTTCTATTTGCTAATAAGTGTTTTTGTTGTTGTGCGGAGGCTCGCCTCTTCCATTATCCGTGTTTTGTGTTTTGTGGTTTATTGTCCAGGATTGCCCGGATTCTGAAGCCTCTCGTGTTCGCGGTTTTGTCCTTCGATCACAAGAGCTTCACATCCTCAGCTTCATTTGGGAATCCAATATCCTAATCTTATAGACTAACATTTATCTTTAGCATAATTCATAAATGGCTTAGGATTTACGTAGAGACCCTTCTTAAAACATTGAGGATAATGTTTCATTCTAGTATGGGGGGATCTTCGATTTGATTGTGCCTGCAGCTGTTGTTTTCGTGTAATCCCGTTTTTACCACCAAAATTTCAAAAAAAATGAAAAAATTTTAAAATTTTTTGTTTTGTCACAATTTTGACTTTTCTGCTGGGTAGAATAAGAATAAATTTTGACCAGATCGAGCGTGTTGAGCTCTAGCTTGTTCCTTAACTTTTAGACTAAGCGTTCACGAATATTCACGAATATTCGCGAAGAACGAAAAATGATAGAGTTAAGTATGAGTTGGATGCTAAACAAGGATTATTTGGAAATCTTAAGAGCTCATGTGTGTAATTTGTGGCTTTTTCTCCCATAAGCTCTTAACCTGATTAATATACGTGCTATTCTTGGAGATTAAACTTAAATCAATAATTTTTATGTAGTATATAGCAAAAACTTTAGCCTTAGTTCAAATTTATACTTGAATTTTTTAAAAAGAAGTCTTCTCTATATCATAAAAAAAATGATGAAAAATGAAAAAAATATAATTAATATAAACTGTGGGCTGATAAAAGTTTGCTGCATCTTGTCGGCTCACAACCGATGTTACAGCCTTCTAAAGAAAGCTCATAGTAAGAATAATAATCGGAGACTGATAAAAGTTTGCTGCATCTTGCCGGCTCACAACCGATGTTGCAGCCTTCTAAAAGGTCGAATGTTACAATTGGATAAGTGTTTAATATTAAGTATGAATTAATAAATAAATTTCTTTTTGTTAAATTTAAATATGCTTTTGAACTTTGACTATTCTATTTTATAAGCTATGTGTATACGGAAAACCTAAGAGTTTTTGAAACCTAAGGTCCGTGAGTCCCGATACTAGTCTCTGTGGGGTGTCAAAAGCCTGGTCACTTAACCGCAAGGTTGGGATGTGCCGAGACAAAAGTCGCTACATAGGATGATCTCGCCTTCAAACTCATTATTCTCGGATGGAACGTGAAACATAGAATTTTGCAAAATGTTGATCCATGGTTGAAATTCAAAATAGCACATACACCTAAGATATAATAATTGTCGGGAGCGAAAAGTTCACAAGTTGCAAATATGAGTAGTGTTAGCATCTTAACTAATATTTAACTGTGATTTCATTTTAAGCTTGGTTTGGAGCAAGTGAAAAGTCGGGGATGATAAATTTATCCTTATTGGGGCATTCTCGAATCGAAATGCATCTTGTTCTATGATCCCTTAAAGTTATAAAATAACGAAAGTCAAATAAGTTAGTTGCTTAATGAAAAAAAAATGAAAAATACAAAAATATGTGTAGATCTTTAAAAAATGGTAAAGACAGGGCTTTTCAAAACTTATGAGTCTTTACTTCCCCTCAACAAACACTTAGCTACTTCTCGAGGTTATTAGTCAAGGGGGATCGAGATTCTTAGTTTTCTAAGTGCTTACTTCATAGCATTGCGTGAGGACACGGCAATATCTTAGTATGGGGGATTTTGGTATGCGTTTAATTACACATACCTTTCACCATTAAAATCGGACTTAAATAACCTAAAACGTACCAAAAATACATTGTACTTGTATGTTTTCATTTGTATTGTGCAGGAAACGGATATTCAAGAAAAGGAGGAAAAATCAAGCAAAAACAGACAAAACTAAGCATGGAATGGAAAAGCGTAGAAAAGACAAAGTCAAATCGAAGCAAAAAGTCAACCCAAGTCAAAGTCAAGTCAACCCCGCAAAGTCAACAGTCAAAACCGGAACCGATACCGAAGAATACTTAATGGGCCCACACAAACCCATTTAATGGGCCGGGTCAGGCCATTAGTATGCTATATGAAGACCATGAGCCCAATCCCTTTTATATTTAACCACTAAAAGCCTATTATCCCTTTCATTTACCAAACGGGACCAATTGATATAAACTGGCCCAAATCCATGATACTTAACGGGCGTTTACACCACAAGGACGGATTGTGTAATAAAAGTAATGACATTGAGGGACTTAAATTGCCAAGTCCTCAAAATGTTTACACACCACAAGGACTGGTATTGTAATTTCATAAGACACTTTGAGGGGGGAAAATTGCCAAGTCACCAAACTTCTCCCCTGCATAACATAACACCCGTGTTTTTAGGGCAATGTAACGACGTTAATAAAGTCACCAATTATTTTTATATTTGTACGCGTTGCTTTAATGGAAATCGTTACGTTAAATCGCGTAAGCTAAAAATGATCAGTTAACGTAAACGGGCATCAAGCAATTATTATTTACATCAAACAAGGGTTAAGTAATTATCTTGAGAAATAATTATTTAACGGTTTCAACAAGTTATTATAACGGATCGTGAAGTGTTTACGGTTTCACGATAAATGACAGTTAGGTTTTCCGGAACCCAAAAATCAAAACCGTAACCTTCCAACAAATACCTACGTTTATTTACAATGATCACAGTTATTAAAACTTTATGCATATGTATTATATTTGATACACATCTGATATTGATTAGACAAGATAACATAATATTTTACAAAACAAACAGACTTTACCAGTAAACTTTATATAAAAACTACACTTTACTTTTAATTAAAAGTTTTACTTATACTTTCTTTTTATAAAATGCAAGTAAACTAAAAAGAATAAAAGAAAATAAGCTAGGAACACCTCCCTTGAAATCATGGGATGATTCCTACTTAAGGGAACCATTAAACATAAACATTTAAGCCCTTAAAACCCTCCTTTCTTGTCCCCTTGAACCCACGTCCCAACCAAGCCCCCCCCTTTGAATTTCTTGGTCAAACTTTGCAAACAAATATCTTATAACCTCTTCCTATATATATTTCATGCATGCATAAGAGTTTACATACTCATTTACTTAACAAAAATTCATTTCTTTCTCTCCTTTCTCTCCCAAAACCCACGGCCAAATATACAACCATAAGCAATCCATACAAAACTTTTATACAATCCATACAACCCTTTACACATCAATCCTAAGGCATACTAAAGTGTTTTCAAGCATTGGATCATCATTTGCAAGGATTAAAGAAAGCAAAGGGAAAAAGGTTTCATACTAATCTAGGGTTTAATAAGCTTTTAAGCTTTGGTTTGAGTCTAAACACGGGTTTAGCACTTCATTTCTCATCTCATACATCGTCCCTAAGGTCTTCCTAATTCCTTCATACTTTATTTATTATGATTTAATTGTTTATCGTAATTATAGGCTAATCACCACTAAGGACTTTTTAATATGTAAAATGAGTTTTCACTTATGTTTATGAATTTATGCACTTATTCTTATGTTATTAAAAAATATAATATTAAATAAAATTAAAATAACATATGGTTATATATATCATGGAAAAATGAATGTAAAAGTATGTTAACATATGGTTTAAGATAATACATTTTAGGTAATATTAGGGTTTTTATAAGGTTGTACTTACATTATTCCACATGTGAAAGTAATGAAACTAAATTGTTTAAACTTGTAAACACATGAACATTAGTATAGGACTATGGGATGAACTGGACATTATTATAAGTATCACATATGTTAAAAATAGCTATTACGGTTTTTAAAGTAAACTGGAACTACTAAATTAAATAATACATAAAACAAGGTTTTTAAAAAAGATAATACACATGGAATACTTAGGGCTGAATTTTGAATCCGAAATTCATACAGTGGGTTTGACATAATATAATAATAATACGTCTCGTGACGATTCCAAAATGATAAGAAACTCGAAAAACCGATTTATAACGAAAAAGATACGTTAATTAACGAGTTACACCATAATATACTTTATAGACAACTATTTTTAATAAAAGTTACTATTCATTACAAAAATTAATATTTTAAAACATCTAAAATATGATATTAACTTTTAAATTACGAGATAGTACCGAAAAGAATTCGCTAAAAAACGGAACTATAACGAATAAACAACGAACTAGACGTTTAACGATAATTAAAGTTATAAAAGTAATTTTCTAAAGCTAGGAACAGTAAAAAGCACTATTCATCTATGGGATTAACTTATAAAATATAATTCATCTTTTAATACAAAGACGTGTAAGGGTGGGGTTATTTGGGGGGGGGCTCGAAGGAATCACTAAAAATCGGGATTCAAACGAATAGTTATACATACATATAACCTAATTAAAACTAAAAACGATAAATCTAGCTGTTGTTGAAACATAAAATTACTAATATCACACCATAATCTTAAAACTTAAAAATGTAATAATTGATCACATCGTCTTACTACGAAGACGTGACCGGTAAGAAACGCGAGCAACGATATCAAACGACCAAATTAAGAGGACATTTTTTACAAAAGTATAATTTATAAACGTTTTTCCACTTTATAAATATTATTTTACTAAAACGATTAGTCGGTGATTATGCTATATAGAATATTGAGTGTTTATCAAAGTGCTATAATACTAGGGAGTTTCATAATGAGCCTATTCGATGGCGAATCGACTGTTGTTGGATTTACGATTTAAAGTGTCCTAACTCCTCATACGTCATGTCATGACCTCTTTAATTATGATAGCCCGAACGATAGTACGATGTAACAACTATAAGATTATATTCAATGTTATTAATTAAAGTACTCGGTACTTATACGACCTTAATTTAAATAGGTTGCATCTAAACGTTTTGCGTAACGTTTTATTTGTGATTATTGGACTATCAGTACCCAATGTGAGTTCATAGCCCCACTTTTTACAGTTTTACTGATTTACTATTATTTGGGGTGAAAACATGCTTTGATTTATGGGAAATTGGAGGACATAAGTGTTTAAAGTATATTGATTATGTGTTTGTCCTAAGTAGCGATAACCCTCCTGAGACCCATTACAATGATCTGTTCAATTGCATAGATGTAGTTATTTTAATTGCATTATGTGAGCGCGAGGGGTAGGGGGATGTATAAATAGATCTATTGGGATTAACCTCCCTGTTTTGGTGATTAGTGCTATCACCGGAACGAACGTTGAACCATGTCGACTATGGGATGTTTAGCGGGTATAACAACATCTGTACGGGGGCAAAATACTGCTAAAAAAAGCAAATATAGGTTGAGCTTCAGAGTCATGAGCTTAGTGCAACAGTAATTCTGGTTTTTGTGATTTGTTACAAATGTGACAATAAACATCACGGGAAAGTCTGCGGTCCTTGCATAATTTTAAAACATAAAACCTATGAATTCACCAACAATTTATTGTTGACAGTCTAAGCAATGTTTTTCAGGAGTCAATAGGCCAACTGGTGCCAAGGATGCATTGGATTACATTTGGATTGCACACATTAAAGAATTTTGTGCCATCATATTATGGGAAATGATTGGTTGTCTTTTGTAATAATAAACAAGGAACAAGTAAAAAAAGCTTTATGCTTTTTGTATTATTCTTATAATTAAATCCAATGATCAATTTAAACCGACCTTTTTGTGTCGTTCTTATTGTATCTTGTGCTGTTGATCTTGAAGTAACACGCCCCGGATCCTTATTCCGCTGCGACCCATTTTGGGGGTGTTACAGCTTTTCTTTATGGTAAGATTGAAGAGGAAGTCTATGTTTGTCAACCACCAGGATTTGAAGATCCAAACTTCCCTGACAGAGTATACAAAGTAGAAAAGGCACTTTATGGACAACATCAAGCTCCTAGAGCTTGGTATGAAACCTTGTCAACTTATTTGCTGGACAATGGGTTTCAGAGAGAAAAGATAGACAAGACTTTGTTTATCAAAAGGGACAAAGTTGATATTCTGTTAGTTCCAGTGTATGTAGAGGATATCATTTTTAGCTCTATAAAGAAGTCATTATGCATTGAGTTTGAGAAGATAATGCATAAGAAGTTTCAGATGAGTTCTATGGGTGAACTCATATTCTTCTTAGGACTGTAAGTAAAGCAGAAGGAGGATGGGATTTTTATTAGTCAAGACAAGTATGTGACTGAGATTTTGAAGAAATTAGGTTTTACTGATGGTCAAGACAGCAAGCACAACCTATGGGAAACTCAAAGCTTTTATGCTCATATGAAGATGGGTGAAGAAGTGGACTGTTCCATTTATCTAGGATCAATGAATTGGTTTTCATTGATGTATCTTAATTCTTCAAAACCTGATATTATGTTTGCAGTATGCGTATGTGCAAGATACCAAGTCAACCCAAAAGTGTCAACTTAAATACATAATGAACGAACTTCATGTTCGACTCAATATTTTTGAGGCTAACACTTTGGTATCCAAAAGATTCTCCTTTTGATTTGGTAGCATACACTGATAGTGATTATGCTGGAGCAAGCTTGGATAGGAAGTCTACAACAGGAGGTTGTCAATTCCTTGGAAGTAGATTAATATCATGGCAGTGCAAGAAACAGACAGTGGTTGCAAATTCCACAACAGAAGCTGAATATGTGGCTGCTTCAAGTTGTTGTGGACAAGTGCTTTGGATTCAGAATCAACTACTTGATTATGGGTACAATTTTATGCATACCAAGATCTTTATTGACAATAACAGTACTATTTGCATAATTAAAAATCTTGTTTTTCATTCAAAAACAAAGCATATAGAGATTAGACATCATTTTATTAGGGATTGCAATGAAAAGAAGTTGATTCAAATGGTCAAAATCCATACTAACAATAAAATGTTTCAGATTTACTTACAAAAGCTTTTGATGTAAGTAGGTTTCAATATTTGATTGCTAGTATTGGAATGCTAAATCCTTAAAATCTTTTATCTCTTTATGTTTTTGTAGAGTTTTGTATGAATTAGTATTGTTATTCATGTCATTAAAAGTTTTTGCTGCTAAGTATAATTAGTGCTGCTGGTTATACTTAATACTACTGAGTTAATACTGTTAGTTATACTTAATACTGCCAGGTATAATTAATACTGTGATAATAGTAAAAATAGCTATGGCTTGTGTTTTCTTGGTTTTTGGACTAACATTTTGCAGAAAAAGCAAAGAAAAGTGTTAGATGATAATGGAAAAGCTGGTTATTAGAGAAAATAGGCAGAGAGTTTTGGTGAATAAAAGAATTGAAAGAGTTGGTGAGAATAAAAACAGAAAGAGAGATGCGTGGAATAAAAACAGACAGAGTGTTTTAGTAAGAAAAAGAATGTTGTGTGAATTAAAAAAACAGAAAGAGTGATTTGGTGAGAAAAAGAATTAAGAGAAGTTGTGAGTTGAAAAACAGAAAGAGAGTTGAATATACAGAGTGTTTAGAATGGAATTGAAAGTTAATGCTGTTAGGCATAACTTACTACTGCTGTTGAAAGTTAATGCTGTTAGGCATAAACTTACAACTGCTGGTGAAAGTTAATGCTGTTAGGCATAAACTTACAACTGCTGTTTAACGTTAATGCTGTTAGGCGTAACTTAGTACTGCTAGTAGAATGTTAATGCTGTTGAGGGTATTTTTTATAAATACTTCGATTAAGGGTTTCAATCACTCATTTAATCGATTTCATTCACTCATATACTCTCTAATCACGAACCCTAACTCAATTTCATCATTCATCATCAAAACCCAACACAATGACGACCCTAAAGTTTGTTGATACTCATAACATGGTTACCTTTTTGGCTAAACCCACTGAAAGTGAAGGGTTTGAGCAAATTGTGGATTTTCTTAATGCACACACTATAAAGTATGCACTAACGATCAATCCTACAATATATACTTCGTGCATTGAACAATTCTGGGCTAATGTCAAGGCGAAAACTGTCAATGGGGAAGTACAGTTACAAGCCCTAGTGGATGGAAAGAAGATCATCATTACTGAGTCGATTGTAAGAAGAGATCTTCAACTAGAAGATGCTGAAGGTGTTGATTGTCTACCCAATGCTACCATCTTTAAACAACTTACATTAATGGGGTATGAGAAAATTTCACATAAGCTTACTTTCTATAAGGCATTCTTTTCCCCACAATGAAAATTCCTTATTCATACTATTTTACAATGCCTAAGTTCTAAGACTACTGCATGGAATGAGTTTAGTAGCACTATGGCTTCTGCAATTATCTGTTTAGCTACAAACCAAAAGTTTAACTTTTCAAAGTACATTTTTGAAAGTATGGTTAAAAACCTGGAAAATGTGTCTGGTAAATTCTTGATGTATCCAAGGTTTGTGAAAGTCTTTTTGGATCAACAACTTGAAGGGATGTCAAGTCATAACAGGATTTATGTTACACCCTCTCACACTAAGAAGATATTTAGGAATATGAAAAGGGTAGGGAAAGGATTTTCTGGTAGAATCACACCCTTATTTCCAACCATGGTGGTACATAATCAAGAAGAAATGGGTGAAGGTTTAGCTATGCAAACGTATGTCATGTAAGCACGTACGCTAGATTGCAACCAAGCAATGTATGTGTATCCTGTGTAAACCCCATTTGTAAATGCAGTGTTTGAAAATGGTTATAGTCGAAACAAAACTTTTAACCTGGTTCTCTATAACCTTGGCTCTAGATACCAATCTGTAACACCCCCAAATCTGGGTAGCAACGGAATGTTGAATATCCGACTGATTACGATTCAATTATAGTATAGTATAGTATGTATTCCAAGAGATTCAAATCGATTACTTTTATCCAAAGTAAGATCAAAAATCCCCCGGGTCGTTCTCCCAACGAGGCGTGAATTTGAAAATCGAGTGTCGGTTTAGAAATTATGCTTGAATGATCAAAGATTTGATTTGGTTATCTATTTCTACAAATAAAATGCAAAAACAAGTAAAAGAAACCCTAAAACGAAAGCAATTTAAATTAAAACCTAAAACGGGAAACGAGAACGGGATCTAAAAAAAAACTAATTTATCAAAATTTAAACCTAAAATGATTTTTTAACTTTTAATTAACTCTAAGTGACTAAAAAGTAAGAATAAAGAAAACTAGACCAAAAAGGAAAGTATTTAAAGCTAAAAACGCAAAGAAAACGAGAACGGGGATTCAATCACGTTCTTTAAAAAACAAAAAATTTAAAATATTAACCCGACGGGTGCAAATCTATTTTTCCTAGGTCCTACATGATAAAAGAAAATTTTGAAAAAAAAAGAATTATGTTTTTTGACTTTTATTTTATTTAATATGAATTAAAAACTGTTTTAATGAAAATTAATTATTAAAAATAGCAAACTTAATGAGAAAAATATAAAAAAAATTACAAAAAGTACTTTGACTTATGCTGATTCTAGGAAAAATAAAGTGGCGAACCCAGCTTATTAAATAAGCTACGAAATAAGCTAAATAAGCTGGATAAGCAAATTGACTAAAATGTGGTCAATAGATAAATTTTGTAAACTAGAATTGAAAAAGTCCCCAGGGCAGTTGGTGTTGTGTGTGTGTGCTAAGGTGTTGGCTTAACAAAGGGGAGGTCATGGGTTCGACCCCCATGCCTCACCCTTTTTATAAAACATTTTTTTTATTTTTCTTTTTAAAAACTTAAATAACAACTGAAAAGGAGAAACTTTTACAAAAACACTTTTTATAAAAACTGAAAAATAAGCACAAAATAAGCTGAAAGATGTTGGCAGTTTTTGCTTTTTCACTAAGTTATACTAAGGCAGCTTAACTATGGCTTATTTAAACTCAAAAAGCTACTAGGAAGCTAAAAAGCTAAAAACAGCCTTCACCCTAAACATAATAAGCAATAGTGAACAGGACATAAGCAAAATATTGAGCTAAAATAAGCTAAAATGCCAGAATGCTTAATACCAATAAAGGGCTTAAAGGCTTGAACTGATAAGCTATATAAGGCAAAATAAAAGGGAAATTAAGCAAAAACAAATAAAGGCAACATAAAATAAGCATCTAGGAACAAAATTCAACAAGGAAAACAAGCTGAATAAGCCAGAAATGAGCTTAAAGGTTCAGCAGTACTAACTTTAAAGTTAGTACTGCTATTTTTAACTTAAAACTGCTAGGCATATTTCTTAAGCTATTAAAAACTAAATAAGCTAAGGCCAATCCAAAATAAGCTAAGACAAACAAGAACCTACACCTAACAAGCTAGAGGGAACCAAAATAAGCAATATTAAATACCAAATAAGCTCAGAATCTTAAAAAGGGCAGAATTATTTTTTTATACTAATACTAAGATAAGCTAACTGTTGGGCTCTTAAAGGGGAAATAAGCTAGGGGAAATGAAAACTAAGCTAACACAGATAAGCTATACTACCTAAATAAGCAAAATGAAGGAAAATAAGCCAGGAAAAATAAGCAGAAAATCCAGAATAAGCAAATAAGCAAATTGCACAAAACTGCATACACAACAGCCAAAGGGGGACTTTTTGGGCTTAATTTTAAGCCCTTAAAGGATCCTTATGGCTATGGGGCTTATAAGCTCTTAAAGCTTGACCAATGGGCTATTTAAAACAGCTGACAAAAAGGAATTTGAAACACTTATAAGTCAAGAAAACTGCTTATGAAAAAGGGCAAGTTACACAGGGCACATACTTTTTGGTTTTATTTCTCTTAAAGACAATGGCTATTTGCAGACTTAAAATTAAGCTAGGAAATAAGCAACTTAGTCAAAACAGATTGAGTGAGACCTAAAATGAGCTTATGCTCAAAATTTTGAAAGTTAAAAACAATTTAAAGTATCTGATATTTGAAGATTAAAAAGTAGCTTTTGAAACTAAAAACACTTAACTAAAACTTGACAGATTTGATTAGAACAAAGGTAAACCAAAAGAAAACTATACTAATGCATTAGACACTGTAAAAGGACACTAACTCAATGCTCAAAACATATTAAAAAGTTTTTAATCAAATAAGCAACATAAAACTATTTTTTGTTACCTTAGTTTCAAAGACCCCTTTAGAAAAACTTAAATACAATTTTGAAGACTTAAAAACTTTAAGAAACAGATTGAAAACAACTCAATTTGGTTTGTTAAAGTTCACCAAATGACCCAACAGGTTTTTAAACTACTTTGACCCGTTTAAAACCATGTTCTACCCTTGACCCAAACACTCCTTAAGAATGAAAAATAAACTTAAACAGTTTGAATGAAGCATTAAACATGATAAGATAAGCTTAAATAAGATACAATAAGCACAATAAAGTAAGAAATAAGCACATTAAGCATAGATAAGCTGATAATAAGGATTACAAGGCTTCAAAACTTAAATGACAGAATTTAAGAACTTAAAAGCTTAAAAACATAAAGTTAAAACATTACAAGTAAAAAATTACACAAAGCTATAACTCCTCGATCGTTCTATCTTCTGTCTTCCTTTTCTTTTATAGCTGAATGCTTGTGCTTGTTGTGTTTTCTGTATGAGAGAGTTCAAACCAATCATCCTGGCCCTTCAATTTGCCTTGGAGCCTAAGTCCATAGATCCTGACCCTCAATTTCCTTTGTCCTACATTCTCTTGTCCAATAGGAGAAATAGGATAGCAATGGTGTCTTCGAGGCCATGTGGGTGTTGAGGGAAAGGGTGTGTAATGGTTTGTGGCTGGTTTGTTATGAACAGAGTCGAGGAGGAGGGAATAGACTAAGCAATGGAGTGCAGGAAAGGTTTTGAAGATAATACATAGTTTTGTTTTTAAAACAGGTAATAAGTTTTTGTGGTTTGACAGGTTTGATCCTTTAGTTTGTATTGTGTAATGGCAAGGATAGTCCTTGAACTCAACATCTTTGGTCCTTGAGGTTGATAAGTGTTTACAACACCGTAGACCCTAAAAGGATAATGGTGTATTCCCCACTAGGACTAAACGGTGTAACTGTTTTGGTCTTTGGGGTTAATGGTGTTAAAGTGTAGTTTAAGGGTTGGGCCAGGTTTGGTATTTGGGCCCAGGATGTATTAAAAAGGGAAATGGGCTTTGGTTTATTGTTTAGGCTTTTTAAATGGGTTTATATAAGTGGGTAAAGTGAGTGTAGTATGTAAGTGGGCTGACCCGGGCCTACTAGGTGGGTACGGGTGGGCCCACTTTTGACACTTTGGTTTTCGGGTTCGGTTTTCGATTCTCTATCCCTTGCTACTTATCGGGGTTGAATTTTTGGTTGACTTTTTGGCGTTGACTTTGACTTTTTGGCTTTGACTTGACTTTTCTTTCACGCTCTTTCCGTTCTCGTGCTCGGTTTTATCGTTTTGGCTTTGATTTTTGTCCTTTTCTTAGATATCCGTTCCTGCACAACACAATTTTTAATATTTTTAGCAAAACAAGCATATATTTTTGCATTTTTAATACCTGTTTTTTAGTCATTAAGCTAGTTTTTAATATTGTTGGTACGTTTTTTGTCATTTAAGTCCGTTTTTAGTGGTCAAAGGTATGTGTAATTAAGCACATACCAAAACCCCCCATACTAAATTATTTCCGTGTCCTCACGCAATGCTATAAGTAAGCACTTAGAAAACTAAGAATCTCGATCCCCCTCGACTAATTACCTCGAAAAGTAGCTAAGAGTTCATCGAGGGGAATTAAAGAATCGAGAGTTTAGAGAAGCCCCATTTTTACCATTCTTAAAGATATACACTTATTCCTACTAATATTTTTATGTTTTTCCCATTTTATATTTTTTTAGCAACTAACTAGAATACTCCGACTTTTGTTATTTTCATAACCGTTAGGGATCATAGAACAAGATGCATTTCGATCCGAAAATGCCCCCAAAAAGGATAAATTCATCGTCCCCGACTTTTCACTCGTCCCAAACCAGGCTTAAAATAAAATCACCATTAAATATCAGTTAAAATGCTAATACTACTCATATTTGCAACTTGTGAACTTTTCACTCCCGACAATTATTGTATATTAGGTGAATGTTCCATTTTGAATTTCAACCATGGATCAACGTTTTGCAAAATTCTATGTTTCACGTTCCACCCGAGAATAATGAGTTTGAAGGCGAGATCATCCCATGTAGCGACTTTCGTCTCGGCACATCCCAACCTTGCGGCTAAGTGACCAGGCTTTTGACACCCCACAGAGACTAGTATCGGGACTCACGGACCTTTGGTTTCAAAAACTCTTAAGTTTCCCGTATACACATAGCTTATTTAGAAAAACTTAAAATGAAATAGTTCAAGTTCAAAAGCATATTTAAATTTAACAAAAAGAGTTTTTCCTTACATTTATTAATTCACACTTAATATTTAAACATAACCATGATGCAATCGTAACCCTCGACCTTTTAGAAGGCTGCAACATCGGTTGTGAGCCGGCAAGATGCAACAAACTTTTATCAGTCTCGGATTTTTATTCTTACTATGGGCTTTCTTTAGAAGGCTGTAACATCGGTTGTGAGCCGGCAAGATGCAACAAACTTTTATCAGCCCACAGTTTATATTTATTATTCATTATATTTTTTTTTCATTTTTCATCATATATTATTTTTTTTTACTTTGATATAGAGAAGACTTCTTTTTGAAAAATTTAAGTATAAGTTTGAACTAAGACTAAATTTTTTGCTATACACTACATAAAAATTGTTGATTTAAGTTTAATCTCCAAAAATAGCACGTATTATTAGTCCGGTTAGGAGCTTATAGGAGAAAAAGCCACAAATTACATACATGAGCTCTTAAGATTTCCAAATAATCCTTGTTTAGCATCCAACTCATACTTAACTCTATCATTTTTCGTTCTTCGTGAGGTATTATCCATTAGTAAGTTCCCAACTAAAATCAAAGATCTTAAAAATTACATTTGAGTATTTACGAAATTACGCTCACCTTAAAAAGTAAAATTTTTAAGAGCTACCGTGAAGTAAATTTGATTATTTGGTTCAATTTGTCTATCTCGTTATCCGTTAAAATAGTTTAGTAAAAAAAAATTAGTTTAAATTTTCTTTTTCTACTTTGTGCATGCGCACTCATTTTCAACAAAACAAGCCCCAAACCGTGTTTAGGAACCCATTTAATTTAGTAGAACTCTTTTGATAAATCCTCTTTTAGTTTCCGATGGCCGATAACCGGACTATGGCGGAATTGCTCCAAGCACCCAACGAGGGGTACGAGGATGCAATCGTAATTCCCGAAATCAATGCAAATTTTGAGTTGAAGCATGGTTTGATCGATCTTGTTCAAAACAAGCAGTTTTTCGGACATGATAAAGAGGATCCACATGCTCACATACGTTATTTCAATAGCTTCCTCAACGATGAGTTTCGGACAATCCCGAGCACGTCAATTAAGCTTATGCTTTTCCCATTTGATCTCAAAAGGTTCAGCACGGATTTGGCTAGAAAAAGATCCTCCTCGATCAATTTTGTCATGGATGATCTTGTTTTAAAATTCTTAATTCAATTCTTTCCTCCTTCAAAAATGATAAATCTTCGAAACGAAATCAAAAGATTTCATCAAAGATTGTGAGAATCGTTTTTCGAGGGCTTGGGATCGATTTATGACCTTCTTTGGAGCATGCCCACATCACGATTTTCCAGAAATTACATCAACTGATACGTTTACCAATGCTTTGAATTGCTAATGATCAAGATTCGTTGAAATATTTTTTTTAAAGATAAAAAAAATTAATTAAATTTTTTTTTTTTTTTTCCTGCTGCGGCAAGGAAAACCTTTTGGATAAGATGCCTCGGTGAATGCTTGAAATTTTCATGAGTAAATCAAGGTTCGTAAATTCACGAAAAGGCAGTCGTTGGCTAAAGTGTGTTCGAATTCATCTACCCCGGAATTTAACCTGATGTGTCTACTCTTACAACCATGTTTTGAACTTAAGAATTTGAATGAAGACTATGCTTATCGACAAACAAAAAGCCAAGCTCCCAGCACCCGTAAAAGCGGTCTGAGCATGAGTTGTGTAACTTGTGGAGGTGGGTCATTCTTATAGGAAATTATCAGCCCACGATGAAAATGTTTTCGAGACAACATTCAAGAGTTACGTTTCAAAAGCTGTGCAGCTAATTTAAATAAGGAAATAACAAATTCTAGGACCTCCAATTGTTCGACGACCCCAACACACACACCAACAAACCATCATCAAAACTCTTCCCATTTGATTCCAATCACTTAATCACCAGTAATACATTAATCCCCATCATTCTCTACAATAAAAATCAACATGCAAGGCTTTTCTCAAGATTTTTGATTTTGAAGATTATTTGATTTTGGGTATAATCTAAGCAACAAGGGTTTGTAAACAAGGGTTTTTGCAAGATTTGAAGTAATAAAAAGTTAAGGTTTTATTAATAAGGGTGTTGTTTGGTTTTGGCTCAAAGGGAAAACCCAAAGGGGTTTGTGTGTCTTTGATTTCTTGTAATCTATTGTGTTTGTAAGTATTTTCTAAACCCCTGTTGTGTTGATTAATTTCTAAATTGTATGCATGTGTTTAATTTTATACTTGGAATCCATAGATCATTGTGCGTGTGTTAGATTGAGTGATTGGGTGAAATTGGATGATTGAAAATGGTTTAGATGACGGAGATAGGTTAGATTAGGCATATTGTGAAGTTGTGGTGAAGTGGAAAGCGCGTTTGGAAGGGTTTCGGGTTAGGCGAATTAGTGCAGAAAATCAAACACCCCCTTTCGGGTGTTGAAAATATTTTTAATCTGATTTTAGGCTTAAGAATATGATAGGGTTCGTCCCTAGCTTCGATTTGATATATCGTGGGTTCCGTAATTCTCAAAAATGAAGTTTTTAAAGCAATTTGAAGTTTGAAAATGGGTAAAATAAAAATTCAGCACACTTTTGATATAGTGGTTTTGTGCAGATTTTTGTAGGGGTAATTTAGTCATTTTTTGTTGAGTTTTGGGTCTCGAGTATAACTAAAAAGTTGTTTAAAATGACGTTTTACCTTTTCGCGAGGATATCTAAGTCCAAAAACGCATATTAACGGGTCAAAAAGCTTAGAAATAGATACTACATTATTTTAAAAAAATATATGGTTTGTGCAGAATTTTGTAAGATTATTTTCATCATGTTCGGTCGAGTTTTAGGCCTCGGATATTACTGAAAAGTTGTCCGGAATGTCGCTAGTATACCCCATAATTAATAACGCATTTTGGTGGGTCGTTTTTGATGAGTCAAACTTAGGAAAAAACATATATTATAAAAAGTCAAATTTGGTAAAAATTTAAGAATGATCATTTGGCGTGGTAGAAACCGTTTGAACTTGAAATATTATAACAAGAACTATTTTATACTAACAAATAAGTCATACTTAAGCTTTCGATTGTGTCTAAAATCGAATTGGGTATAATGAGTTAGAGTATGGGTGCGTTTGGATGGGTCGATCGTTGTAAATTCAGAATAAGAAATTGGACAGATTTTTGAGTCGTTTTGTGAGAGTCATAACTCCGTCATTCGGATAGTTTTTATTGATTTTCTTGACCCTAAAAATAACTACAGAGAGTCTATTTTCAACCAAGTGGTTTTATAAGTTAAAAGTGAGCAGAGGTTAGTCAAAGTGATTTTACAAGATTCATTGTCAAATTTGCTTTTTGGGACAGTTTTCTGGTTTGTGTTTGTGAGGGTAGCAGACATATCAAAACACCTTTTTAATTAATGAAATTGCTACTGTAGGAAGTTCATGATGTATATAATTTTCTGGAATTTTTCTAGATTTTTCGGACACTTCGAGTCGTCGAATTTTTGAAAAGTAGTTAGACTTGTCAAACATTTGGAAAAAATACATTAGGTTATTAACACATTGAGGTTGTTAAAAATGGAGTATGGAAGGCGTTTGAGGTCATTTGGTATTACTTCGAAGGTTGTCAAGTGACTAGGAAAATCGGTCAAAATCAGAAAAACTTAAAATGTATTACTAAGAAGTTGAGTCGCGCACATGGATTCTATGATATAACGTTATACATATGTAGAACATACATATTCAATTTATGCATTTTTCTTATAAGTTATATTCCTCTAATACGCACACCATTATTATAGGTCGCGGGTGAGACGTTGTCTCCGTTCTTTCTATGTTGAATTTCTCGTTCGATACTTCTACTTACAGTGAGTTCATAGCCCCGCATTTTCCTTTTAATGGTTTTCATAAACTATTTTCGGGGTGAGAATACATGCTCGTTTCACTAAGTAAACTTATAGATTTCTACTACTTAAGCCTTACATGATTATTTTTACTAAAGCTTTTACTTGCTTACTACATGACTTCTAATACATATGTGATACATGGTTGTTTACATATGAACTTATTAAAGCTTGATTTGCTTACTACATGATTTGAGAAAGAGAAAAATACCTAGGTGTTTGGCAACATCAACTCTAAGAGAGAAAAACACTTGGGTGTTTGGTCGTACCAACTCTCGAAGAAAAACACTTGGATGTCTTGCAACACAAACTTCCTCTCTCATCATATGTTAATGATTCGGTGTCATGAGCTCAATGTGATAATGTAATAATTTCATTACTTGACATTGTATTCATTGCACTGTCATTGGCTGATCTTAAACCTTGTGGTCCACTACTGAACATTTCTTGATTTATTGAATCACTACTTGAATTTCGGAAATAATACTTTGAAATGTTGTAACGCTACTTTTCTTACTGAAATATTACTTGAAGTATTTCAATACTGCTTTTACTTAAACCTATGAATTCACCAACACTATTGTTGACGTTTTGCATGTACTTTCTCAGGTTATAATTTTGCTAGCTAAGCATCGGGAGCATTCGAGTCGCGCGGATATATTTTTGAAGGCTTTATAATTTGAGTATCATTCGACAAACGTTTTAAAAAAAATGTTTCCTATTGCATTGCAAATGGGACATAATGTAACTCTGATATTTTATAAAAATTATCGAATGGTTGACTTTTCAAAACGTCTCACTTAGAGTCGTTTTCTGTAACTTGTACTTTATGCTATGAAGTAGCACCCCAAGTGGTATTCTGTTGCATTGTGATTTTGGGGGTGTTACAGAGTTGTATCAGAGCTCAAGTTATAGCGAACTAAGTCATTTTCAAAACCTGGACTATAACTGTTTTTCGAAAAAATTTAAGAGTCTCTCACTCTTTATCCGATATCCGTACGCTTATGCCTCCTGAAAGCTTATACTTACTTTGAATTATTATGTTAATATAAAGGATTGATTATATAAAAACTTTACTCTTTTAAGACATTGCGAGTGAAGCAATGGTCTTTGCAACGTTTTCATGACTTTATGATACTATTATACATAAAAATTTGAACTCACCGCCAAGTGCCGATTCTGCTGGTTAAATTATCATTCGACCCCGAGTTTGAACACTCTTCTTATGCTTTTGAATCGCATATGTGGTTTCGTAATCCATCATTTTAAAGTCTTCCAGTTGATGGGAGTATGATTTTAACTTGTCACCTTGGATCGTGCCGCCTTTTGGCACTTACCTTTGGAACGCGATTGACTAACGTCTCATTATTCTTCTCGTTACCTCTTATGATATTAAAGAATCATGCCGCCAAGGAGACTCCTTCTTCTCAACGTAACATTGTTTTGATCTCGCGTTTTGTGCGGCAATACTCAAGTAGGGCGATTTATAATTATCTTATTGAAATGAATTGGGACGCCTCTTCATTTGAATAAGGAAATTATAAATCGTTGAACCATAAATTTCCAAGTCTTATTTACATAAATTGGGACGCCTTTGGATGTAAATAGCGATTTGTAAATAAGTGGGCTTAAGTGTATGGCATTCGTACGAACAACTTTCTTTCGATTTGTAATCCGTTTGTACGAATAATTCATTTTCTTCTGGAAGATATCAAGCGTGATCCCTACTCCAAGAAATCCCTAATATGCCGTATCCAACTCTTGGATACGCCGTATCCAACCGACTTCTAAACCTTATAAATAGAAAACTCAAAAACGAGTTTTAAGTGTGCTAAATCATATTCTCGATACCTAAACCACAAAAGTCAATTTTTAGAAGAGAAAAAGAGAGAAAGTTCGAGCAACCTATCATTACCATAAGAGACAACGTGAAATTTCAAATACTATTATAAAATCGTTCAGTTTTTGGTATCATTTGTTAACTCGGTTAGTTTACCTTGGCTAAATAATTGCTCTTGTATTATTATGACTTTGAAGGCTAATACCTTTGGGTATTAGCCATTATTATGAAGATCATGAATGTTTTGGTATTGGTTTATCTACAATTTCTTGATTAACGTTGAGTGTGCTGTTTATTTTATCAATTTATACTTGTTTTACGCGCTTTTTGTATGCGACCTATCGTCAACTGGTCTGAGTGAATCGGGACCAAGCAGATCTAGATCTGGGAATAGCTCTCCATAAAGTTAATCTATACATCTAGAATCATAGTTACAATAAATATTGGTCCCCATCTAAGTTTGTGTCCTAGGATACCTTCAGGGCTTAACTAGTTAATAGACATTTCCAATGGTTTATCGATCGTGTTGACTATCAGAGTGAACCTAGATAAATCAACAAGTAACGTTCTGATTCCATAGGATAGTTGAGACAAGTAACTACTAGTTGTTGACAAATTGCCATTAATCGGTAGTGGGTAAAGTCTCTATGAGTCTAGGTTTTCACAGATCACCAATGCTCTAATCCCTATATAATAAGATTATAATCAGCAAACAAGATGCTTTAGTGTGGATGCTTTTAATTATGAACAGAATTATTGTGTCTTAGGTCTTAAAATGTATGAACCCTAAGTCTTAAGAATGATATGCCACTTCGATATGCGAGAAATCATTGCACTAGATTAACAAACCAACTTCTAAACGATTAATAATGGATTAATACGTTTTTTCTTATATAGAGGTTCAGACCGCTACTTTCTTCTATTGGTTAATTAGCTTGCTGGGTTAAAGGTGCCGGATTGAAATATGAAATATAGACACCAACCAAACTGTGTCAGTCTCTCAGGCTAAAACCCCTCCTTTTTCTCGTTAGAATTAGGATTTAGACTAACATAGGTTTAGAATAGAATAGAATTAACATAGATTAGATAACCAAGATATTAATTAAATTAATAGATTTAACCTCGCTTCAAGTGTTCGACACCCTGCTTACCACGAAACTACTACCGATCGGGTACACTGCCCGTTAAAGTGTTGTTTTTGGTTTAGTCGGCAAAATATAAATTTAAAACTTGAATCATCTTAAATATACCATACAACGACAACACATCATGTTTTTGGCGCCGTTGCAGGGGAGTGAAAATTAATCTTGATTTTTATTTGATATTTTGGTTTTTAACATTAGATTAGATATAACCCTTAGGATTAGTGTAATTTAGATTAGTGTATATTCTTGTATATTATGTAATATTTGTATATTTGTATTTAATTGTATGCTTGTATATATTCGTGTGTTTAATTGTTTGCGTATTTAATAGTTTTTTCTTAAATACACTGTTCTGGTCGACAGTTGAATACGGCGTATCCACTTCCATCGGATACGGCGTATCGATCGTCTGGAACAGAAGCTGAAATATTTGATTTTCGTGCCAAATTTTTTTACCTTTCTCCGAGACAAATCCTACTGATTGTTTATCCCTTGTTTCAGGTAGTGCATGGCAAGGAGTTCTACGAGCGAACTATTTACACCTTACAAAGAACCTGAACAAGAATTTCGATCATCAAGGAGATACTTCAAGACTTTAAGTCTTGACGAAATTGAGATCGCCTGATTTTCTTGACGAATTAAGATCGCCTAATGTAAATCTACTTTCTGACCAAGAATACTCGGAGGAAGAAGAAGCGGAAGCAATGGCGGAACTAATGGAGCAATACATGAGCAAAGACCGAACAGAAAAACAATGGATCGGATTGCTAGACCAAAAAATTGATAAGTAAAGATCAATTTGAACTGAAAGGACAATTTCTTAAGGAGCTTCGAGAAAACACATTTAGCGGTTCGAATAATGAGGATGCAAATGAACACATTGAGAAAGTTCTCGAAATAGTTGACTTATTCCATGTTCCTAACATCACTGTAGATCAACTAATGCTCCGAGTCTTTCCCCATATCCCTGTAACTGTAGCCGCAAAGTCATTTGCTAAGAAACGAACCAAACTGTTTCGATCAAAACTTAGGAAGATCTTAAAACTAAGTTTTTAACAAATATTGTCCCACCACTCGTCGAACTACGAAGAAAATGGAGAAAGAAACAACTTTCAAGTAAGAGTCAGATGAAACCCTTTTTCCAAGCATAGAGCGCTTTAAGAACTCTTGATGAAGTGTCCTCAATACTATTTGACTGAGATGCAGGAGGTGATTTTGTTTTACAATGGGTTGGATATTTTGACACGACAAATTCGTGACTCAAGAGGTGTCGTTCCAACTAAGACAGCTGCAGATGCTAAAATAGCCATCTAAGAAATGGCAGAATACTCTTAAAAATGGCATAATGGAACATCTAGAGGAAGAAGTACTGAGACTTTTAACGGACTGGCTGCTATACAAGCACAACTAAACAATCTAGGAAGAGAAATCAAGAAAGTGAATGAAAAAGTTTATGCAGCTCAAGTAAGATGTGAACAATGCAAAGGACCCTATTACACCAAAGATTGCCCATTAAAAGAAGAAGGGAAAACCCTAGAAGAAGCTTACTACACGCAATTTGGTAGACCTTTTCAATGTGGGGGATATAGAGCAACAACTCCAGGGTACAATCAGAGGATCAACGCAAACCCTTCGTACCAAGAACGAAGGCAATCTATGGAAGATACCCTGAGCCAATTCATGAGTGAATCAACAAAGAGACACGAAGAAAATTCCAATTTGACTAAAGAAATACGAGCTACGACAGATGCTACCATAAGGAACCAAGGAGGATTAATCAAAACTTTAGAAATTCAAATCGGGCAAATAAGCAAAGTACTATAGGAAAGAGGATTTGGAAGCCTACTAAGCTCAACTGAAACAAACCCGAGAGAGTCAACCCCGACAAATCCAAAAGTCAACATGTGAAGAAATATAAGTTTGAGGGTTAAAATTGCTAAATCCCTAAACTTATATTTAAGGAGAAATAAAGAGGAAAAGAAGAGAAGGGTGAAAACTGCCATAATGCCAAAGTTTAACTCTAAGGACCATTTTTGTCAAGTCCTAAGAGTTGTAACACGCAAGGACGAGTCTTGTAATTAGACAAATAACTCTTGGGGACTTGTTTTGCCAAGTCCCCAAAGTTATAACATCACATGGACCATGGATGCAATCAACCATATATCCCTCAAGGACTAACTTTGCCATTTCCACAAACTCGTGCCTGTCACCCCCAACCTTTATAAACTCAATTTTTCCCGCCTAAAAATGTATTCCCCCCATACCAGTCTTTACCCTTCGTTTTCTCCTCAAACCCTGCAACTATTAACCCTTAATCCCTATCACAAATCCCAATTGCCAACTTGGCAATCCCACATCTCCCAAAGCTTATTTCGACGACCAAGATGATCCAAGGCAAAAATTAAAGGGCCAAGATTGAAGCTGTGAACCACTCACACAACAACAAGCACAAAAGCAATCCAAAGGCTAGGAACTGTTTTGTGTTGTCTACACTCTCACAACAAACACAAGAAGGCTTTTTTGTGTCTTCAAAGAAACACACAAGAGAGAGGAAGACCTAGTCGAATTTTCTCCTATTTAAAGCTTTGTAAAAGCCATTGTGGCTTAGTCAGTTTTTATGTAGTTTTAAGTTAGTAAAAGTTAGTGTTTAATAGTTCAAGTAGTTTTAAGTGTTTTTTCAGTTTAAAAGCTTTTTGTACTTGTACTTCAGTTTAATGAAATTGAGTTAAGTTTGATTTACTTGTGTTCTTAAGTCATAATTGTCTTTTTAAAATCTTTAATCTTTTCATTTAAACCCTCTTTACATTCTGTTTTTAAAACACTTTAAGAAAATACAAGAAAAGTAGAAGCTACTGTTGGAAAAAGCAAGGAAGAATGAGCTAACATGGATGGCTTATTGGGTTTTCAGCTTAGTTAAGCTTAATTATAAGCTAAGGGTAGGGATTTAGAGCTTATTAGGCTTCACAAGATCCTTTTTGTGAAAAGGATCCAAGGTATTTTCTCTTTCAAATTTTGCTAATTTACTGTAGCAATAAGCTCACTCAGCTTATTCTTAGCTTATTACTCTTATATTGCCTATTAATGTGTATTCATGCTTGTTTAAGCCTTTCATTTCATGTATATGCAAGTTTAGTTAAAACTGCCAAAAAATTAAGCTAATTCTGTCACTAAGCTTATTGCATCATTTAAGTGCTTATTTGACTTGCCTTTTAGCTTTTTATTGTTCAAGATTGCTTAAATATCATTAGTGTGTCAAAAAAGTCAGTTAACTTAGTCTTATAAGCTTTCAAAATCATTTTTCAAAAATTAAGGGTGTGTTTGGGATAACTCTTAAAACGGGTCAAAATATTTTTATGTTTGGGTTGAAGTCATTTAGTGAGTTTAGGCATAAGTTTTGAGTTGGTATTAAGCTGTTTCAAAAGTTTTTAAAGTTCAAAATTGATTTTCAAAAGATTTCTAAACTATGTCTTTGAACTGTGACATTTTAAAAACACCACAAGTGCTTATTTAGTTAAGCACTTGTATGTTGGAGTTTGAGTGTCAAAAAAGTGTGTTTTGAGTGTTATAATTAAGCTGCCAAAACCCCTTGGTCTTTTGACTTGGTGAGTCAAAACCACCAAGGTTTTTAGTGTCAAAAATTTTAAGCCTTTTTTCACCTACAAATTCAGCTTGTTTAAATGAGTTTTAGAAAGTAAAAATTGTTGCACAAGTCCAAAAGCTAGGGTACTAAATCTGTTTAAGCTTATCTTTTTAACTTGAGCTTATTTGACAGCTTTTAACAAGCTGTCAAATAAGCCCCTAGTTTTAAGCTTTAATCTCCCCTGGTGCAAAGGGGAGATTTTGAGCTCCTTTTTCTTGGTTTTTAAGTGTGTATAAGCCCAAGTTATTGGCTTATTTCAAGAGCCTATAAGCTCTTGTATAAGCCTCTTGAGTTTCAACTCTTAAAAAGCTCATTTGTTGGCTTATTTTTAAGCCCAAACTTGCCTTGTGAACTGTTTTAGCCTACTTAGGTGTAGGGATTGCTTATTTTTCTTCCCTGGCTTATTTAGCTTTTCTCATAAGCTCATTGTTGCTCCTCATAGCTTTTTAGGTTAAATTAGATAGTTTAGTTTGCTTATTTTCCTTTTGCTAGCTTATTTGAATGCCCACTTTAGTGTTTTTGCCCTTTTAAGCTTTGTTCTAGTTTCTGTCATCATAAGCTCTCAACAGCTTATTAGTCTTAGCTTTTTAGCTTTGTAGAGCTTATCTAAGTTAGTTTAGACCCTCCTTAGCTTATTTTGTCTTAGTCCTAGCTTATTTCGACCCCAAGCCAAATGACTTAGCTTTGCAAGCCTTTAAGCCACTTTAAGCAAACTGTCGAGTTTTGAGCTTATTTTTAAGCTTATTTAGAGCTTTTCGTAAAAAGTTGTAGTAGACAAAGTTGTTAAGCCCCACGAGCTTAACAACTTTGCTTTTTGAAGTTTTCGAAAAAAAAAGGGGAAAGACAAGAGGTCCGGGTGAGCAAGACTCGAACCCGTGACCTCTCGATACAGTCCCCTTTATAACACACTCCTTACCACTGCGCCCTTGGGTCTTTTTCGTTAAAGACTCAAGGGCTTTATCCCTTATAGTAGTTTTTGGCTTTTAAGCCTATAAGCTGCAACAGCTTATTCACGGGCTTATTTTTAAGCAAATCTTGTGTTTCTTATTTTTCGTAGATTAATCATAGTATAAAGTATTTTTGGTAAATTTTTCAGAATTTTTCGTAGTCATTTAATATTTTTTATAATTTAATTTCGTTAAAAGTTTAAATAATTCATAAAAAATATAAAAATTATCAAAAAAATAATTTGCTTTTTTAGAAAATTTTCTTTTGTCATATAGTTTGTAGGAAAAATACAAAAATTTTCGTAGGGTCATTTTTACAACTTTTCCTTTTTTAAAGAACGGTCCGGGTGCGGGATTTTGTTTTGACTCGTTTTTGGGTCAAACGAACTCCGTTTTCGGTCTAGTCTTTTTCATTCTTCGTTATTTGTCCCGTAGAGTAGTTTAGAAGTGAAAATTTCTTCGTAGGGTTATTTTTAAAGATTTTAGGTTTTTCCCCCTTTGTTCGGGATTCGTGCTCTCGTTTTCTAGTTTAATTTCATAATTTCTAGGTTTTTCTTAAACGTTTTTGTTTGTTATTGTTTAATTTGACTTTTCCACACTTTCAATTCAATTCTCTCCTTCAAACTCAAATCTTTGACTGTATCGATTCTCCAGTCCAGCCTCGTTGGGGATAAACGACCCGGGAACACTCTATACTACTTCTCGGTTTCATTGATAGTTGTTTTTAGATTATATATATTTTATATTTTATTATATATTATATATTTAGTGTAAAAACCACCAATCAAATGTCATCCTCGTACACTCTCAGTAGATGGTATCTGTACCGAAGGTCTATCTTAGAGAAATATTGTGATCCTTGCAGTTGATCAAATAGGTCACCTATCCTAGGGAAGGGATAACCGTTCTTGATGGTCAGCTTATTCAACTCCTTATAGTCGATACACGTCCTAAACGAACCGTCGTTATTTTTAACGAATAATACTGGAGCTCCCCATGGCGATGAACTTGGTCGAATGAAACCTTATCCTGGAGTTCTCTGAGTTCGCTCGATAACTCCTTTATTTCAGAGGGCGCCAAACAAAAGGGAGACTTTGCGACCGGTATTTCTCTAGGGATTAAGTCAATACGAAACTCAAATTCTCAAGAAGGTGGTAATCCTGATAGGTCATCAATAAATGCCTCTGGAAAGTTCCTAACTATAACAATGTATTCCAGTTTCTGCACCTCGGCTTTCACACTCATGAGATGTCTCATCTTCTCTTCTGGTTTTTCTCCTAAGACTCTAAGTATTTCGCCGTTTGGTAGTGGAATCCTAACTACCTTCTCGTGGCAAACGATTTCGGCCTTGTGTCGGGACAACCAGTCTATCCCTACAATTACATCAAAACTCCCATGTCCAAACGGTATCAAGTCGATATCAAAGATGTGACCTTCTATCTCTAGTTTATAATCACGTATAACCTTATTGATTTTTACTAGTTGCCCGCTGGCTATTTCAATCTCATAGCTAAAACCTAGGTCACTAGGCTCTAAGTCTAACAGAGGTGTGAAAGTAGTGAAAACAAAGCTATAGTCGGCACCGGAATCGAACAGTGTTGTAGCATAATGGTTGTTTAGAATAAACGTACCCGTCATAATGTTCGGGTCCTGGTGAGCTTCCTCTGCTCCCATCATGAATGCTCCTCCACGTGCCTGATTGCCATTGTTTTCACGACCTTGACCTCCCTCAATAGCCATCACTTGATTTGGATGGTTTCCTCCTGGCCTTGGGGCTCGGTTCAACCTAGGATATGCTGCCTTGTAATGGTCTGTACCACGACATTCAAAACATGCCCCACGAGCAGTAGTCGAGTTTCTAGCATTCACTGGAGTCACTATCCTAGGCCCCGCCCTGCAATCCTTGGCAAACTACCCTAAGCGATTGTAGTTCGTACACTTACGACATGGCATCGCGGGGTTATAGTGAAAGCTATAGTTTGCACACTTGGGTGCGGCACCCGTGTATTCTTTTTTAACATGGTTTATGACCCTGGCAAACACCCTTCCAGTCTTAGACCTCTTGTTATCATCCCTAGCCTTTCCATCCCTACTCGGTTCTCCACTATTCCCTCTATTCTCGGTAATCTTCTTCAATGCTCCATTCCTAATTGTCTCATCGGTTAGCATTCCAGCTTTTTGTACAGCACTCTGAATTGTTGTTAGCTTTGTTGCTGCCACCGTCGCATGGATCTGTAAAGCAATGCCATAGATGTACCTTTTAATTTTTTTGCTCTCAGGGGTAACCAAAAGAGGGTCTAACCTAGCAAGCTTATGGAATCGATCAGTGTATGCAGCATGGCCAGCTCTGACCATGGCGTGACACCAAAACTCAGTTTCCAGCTTTTGCATCTCATTGTATGGACATAACTCCCCTCTCATCAAAGTCTTAAAGTCTTCTCAGGTCATGCCAACTACGGCTTCCTAACCTCTAGTCTGGACCTAGGAGTTCCACCAGGTTAGTGCCTTACCGATTAAAGAACCGGCAGTGTACTTAACCTTCCGGTTCTCTCTACACCCACTTATATCTTGGACTGATTCCATTTTCTCAATCCAGCGAGTGTAGACTATTGCACCACCCTTCCCATCATAAGCCTTTGAGTTACAAGCTATGAACTCCTTGTATGAACAACCACCTCGACCGTTGTTCATGGTCCTAACATTACCCTGATTGTTGTCATTGATGACGTTGTCGTCTTGGTTCTTATTGTTTCCTTAGTTGTTAACGTGGTTTTCTACTTGTGCTACAATGGTGGGTAGTAGGTTTTGCAACTGCTGGGCGATGATGGTAGCAAAGTCAGGGACTCCACCACCACCTCTATTCGCTCCGTTACCTTGACTACTTCCTTGACTACCCTGATCACTTTCTTGGACATCTTGACCACCTCG
Source organism: Tanacetum coccineum (assembly GCA_026074375.1). Taxonomy (NCBI): domain Eukaryota; kingdom Viridiplantae; phylum Streptophyta; class Magnoliopsida; order Asterales; family Asteraceae; genus Tanacetum; species Tanacetum coccineum. The sequence continues at coordinate 10,479 of BQNB010016586.1, read as the reverse complement.
TTGGCTACCTCGGCCACTCACTTGGCCACCAGACCTCTCACCTTCTCGACCATCCTGTTCACTTCTCCCTCCACCTCGTGTTGCAGTAGTGCGTCGACAAGCCTTGTGGGTCATCATTGTTGAAACCATTATCTACATGAGGGAGGTTACAAGTAATCATTAGGTCGGTGAGGGATTTCGCATATGGACGACCCTAATATACTATATATATATAATGCTACATATATATATATATATATATATATAAATATATATATAAATATAATCTTTAATATATATATTATATTATAAATATATATATACATATAGTCCTAAGGTGTCAACATCGATTCGAGCGAACATGATATCCAATTCCACGTGGGTTGTGATGCATTCATAGTTATACTTGGTATCCAGCCTACACAACCCACTGACTGACTTAACTAATACGATAGACGATATGCGACATACGATATACGATATACAATATAAGATATACGATATACGATATTCGATGTACGATATACGATATACGATGTATATATACGATATATGATATATGATATACAACATACGATATACGATGTATACGCGCAAAAGCAAGTAATAGGCACACATAGATCATATCATGCAAACTATATAAAGGTTCCTAGGTTATAGTCTAGGCCAAACCACCTAGTTCTCTATAACCAATGCACTGATACCAATCTGTCACACCCCGACAATGGTAGAATCACGAGGCGTGATAGAGAATGAATCGTCATAACACATGATACAATATAGAGACATCTAAAGATACATATCATAAGTGTCACAACATCCTTCGACGACAAGTATGAAAACTTGTGTCAAAATAGTTAATGAACACAACACATAGTTTAAATTTATTATAAATCCGCTCCCAACATAGGGGCAAAATAAGTCTAGAACATTCTAAGGACATCCATACGAAAACAAGTCTCAAATGCAATCCTTCAATAATGATCCCTTGTGGGATAGCTTAGGCCACTAAGGCATTCTATCTTGAGCTTAACGAGCAATTGCATCACCTGAAAATGATACTCGAAAAGGTCAACATAAAGTTGGTGAGCTCGTAGGTTTAGATGTAAACCCATTTATTGTGCTACAGTTTAAGATGTGGACAAATGTGCAATATGAAAGCAGAATGCATGCAATAGCTTTATATTCCACATAGCAATCCCATGCTACCATAGCGTTTCAATGATTATAGCATTCCAATTAGATTCATAGCAGTCCAAATAGATTCATAGATCCCAATAGATTTCATAGCATTTCAATGATACCAACCATTCACAAATGGTCTGAGCGCTTATTGTCCTTCGCACCTAGGGCCTACCAGCTGGAGCTAACATAGGTCGGAAAAAATAGTCCTTGCATAGAGGTTCACATAGAACTTATGCACAAATGATGAGTTCCACAGAACTTGTTCAGTAGTCCTCATGTCATTCGCATAGCAGTCATAGGCACATAACATTGTCCAAAAGAAATAGAAGTTTTGCACAGATGAAAAGCATTGAAAATCATTTGAGTATCATTTTCTCCCAATAGAAAAGAGTTTGAAAATGGGGCTACGAGAACTCACCTTAACAAGGATAACAAGTAGCAGAGAATATGATAGTCAAACAACGGCGTACAACGACTTCCAGACACGACCTAGCAATTTGACTGATTTAGAATTATGTTTGAAATGGATATTTAGATTTGATGCATAGGAGTTTTAAAAATGTTTTCGTATTACTGATTTTAGTGGTATTTGTTGCGTAGTTGTTGGTGATTTAAACTCGACGGAGATATACTAATTATGTACGTTTGATACTATACACTTATACTATTTAAGAAAATAGATAAGTAAAATAACAATGCTTAGAAAATCGATATTTATAGTATACTCCGGTAACCTTGAGTTTTCTAGTTTAAATTGTATAGATTATATGTAAAGACGCGTTTTAATTTGGCTAACCCATTTATAGAAGTTTTATATTTTATAATGTTATAATGTATGTTTTTCGTCTTTTAGTCGATTTATTAAGATAACAATATTTTATTATTTTGTCTTTTTATCAGGTTTTTATAAACGAACGGGTCTTTTTATCAAGTTTTTAAGAAAGTAGGAATTTCATAAAATATTCTAAATATAATATTTTTATAAGAAAGTAGTATACTCCCGTTCGTTTTAGTATTGGCCTAAATCGGGTTTTATAACTAGTAACAACTAATCCGACATGTTGTTAGTAGTTATAAAGCCCGATTTAGGCCCATTACTAAAGCCCATTAACAAATAAAAGTTAGATGAATAAGTCACAACACAAGCCAAGGCTCACGGACCAAGACCAAGCCATGGTTTGGCTTAGCTTATTGGGTCGTGACCCCTTAAGCCCAAAATAAGCTATCCGGAGCTTATTTTTAAGCCGTTAAGCTACGCGAGACCTTAAATATCAAAATAAGCTCTAACCAAAAGCTATGAAAATAAGCCAAACCACAATAAGGTCTATAATAAGCCGTGACTTATTGAGCTTTATTGGGTTGTGAGCCTCATAAGCTCAAAACAAGTATGTTTAGCTTTTTAATAAGCTAATAAGCTACATAGTTCCTTTGGATATAAAATAAGCTATCAAACTATGCTACAAAAATATGACAAAAGAAGTAAATAACCAAAAACAATTCCTTTTTTATGCTTGTGGTTTTCGAACCATATAAGCCTAAAATAAGTCCAGTAAAGCTTATCAATAAACCAAATAAGCTACAATCTATAATAAGCAAATAAAGTATCTTCACCATCATAACCACTATATTAAAATGACCAACCCTTGTTTCCCTTTTCCCTTGTGTTTGAACCCAAACGCACCCTTTATGGGTTTTCGTACGTTTTTCGTGATCGATTTTTAGAAAAAGGCACTATACAACTAACATCTATGCATATTTTTATGAAATAAAGTGACTTACAAAAAGGGTTTTGAAGACGAGATTGACATGAAACTGACAACCCAAATGTTGCGTTTTATATACCCACGCTTATTTGAATCAACCCGGAACGCTTAAACCTTCATGTTTTTTTTATCAAAGTTGGAAAACAAATGTGTTTGTGTGTGTTGAGGATCGGACGAAACCAAGAGAGAGGAGGAGAGAAAAGAACTTTGTTATGTGTGTTTTGAAATGAGAAAATGGGACAAAATGATAGTCATGTGTCTCCTCCTTGAGACCAGAGCCCTAAAAAAGTGCCTCCTTGTCCCTTAAGGGTTTCAAAATCCGATTGACATCCTAGGGGTATCCTAGGTGCCTTCCATCACTTTTCGGGTTCACTAACACTCCCAAATCATGATTTAAAATGTGACCTAAAGTTTTCTAGTATTTTTAATGAATTCAAAAATACATTTACATGAACCTATAATATTTACACGATATGTTTTATAGTTAGTTTGGTTTAAATTAAGTATTGAACATTTATGGACGTGTCGGAACACGTTGTTTGACATTCTGAACTGTTTGCGGGACAACCTCCCGGATAGTGATCAAATAAGATTGTAAACCTCTAAAAAGGTTTAATATATGAAATAAAAGATTTATTGACCAATGAAAATGTAGATTGAATACCGTCAACACGATAATTACTAATGAAAAATGGTAAAAGTCAGAAAGTCAAAGGACTTAAATAGAACATTACCTGACTAGGAAATCCGTGAGGGTTACAGTACAACTACTGATCCCAAAGACTCAGGGGAAATGATCAGCCTGCTGATAAGGGATTGCCTTTTACGGTTTCTAATGAAGGGACGGCTAAAACCACGCCGCCTCCTGAAGGGCCACATGGGGATAAAGACTCAGAGGGATTAAAACCACTCGATGATATGGAACCACTAACCAATCCTGTTGCTGATCTCACAAGCACTGGTGCTAAGTACCAGGTGGATGAAACCTAATCCACTGGATTAAGGTACCGGTTCATGACCAAAAATGAAGGCAAGACTTCTTATGAAGTAGAGCTGGATACTAAAGCCTTACAACTAAAAACTTTTGCTAATGTCTAATCCTTCCTCCTATTTGATGATGAAATGGTTCCAGAAAGTGATGAGGAGGAAGTGTTTGTGGTTAGAGAAGACATGGATGAGGATACTCAGGCTGATAAAGAAGTTCAGTCTCCATCACCAAACACAGATAAGCTTGAGTCCTCTCATGTTCAAGACACCGATGAATCAACTTTTGACTCCAGTCCTGAACTCAAAAAGTATGACAACATCTTACCACTAACTGAAAGGCAGCTGGTCAAGTACCCCAGGAAGGTCTCTAGAGTTTTTTTCAATAGAATCACTCAAGAACAATGGACACGGCATGAAGAAGCTGTTGTCTTCATTGAAGCATATTATGAAGAAAATATTGATCACAAAGAGCAAACTGACAAAGTTATTGATACAGCAATGAACTCTCTTGACAAAAACAACATTGCAAGGGGTGATCTTCTTAATGCTTTAAATAGGGTCACTGAAAAACTAAAGACTATTCGGGATGCTGTCAAAGAAGATCTTGTTTTAAACAAGAAATTTCTTGAGGCTACTAAGGCATATACAAAGAATTCCACTCATCTCATTGAACTTCTCAAACTTGTCAAGAACTTTGATTTTCAAGGATTAAAGTCCTCAGTGTAATCTCTTCAAGCTACTGCTCTCAAACAAGAGGAGCACTTAGCTTCATGGGCCAAGTCATCAATTTTCATGGCTTGGAACCTTGGCCCTAGGATGACAACCGTTGAAAGTTCTAAGGCTGAAATTCGATCTGAACTCTTCTCTCTCAAGCAAGACACTACAAAGATAAAGTCCATAATGACAAAGATTTTTCAAGGTTTCAAAGGTAAGTCCACCCCCCTCAAGCAGTGTGCCATAACCAACACTTTCTATCATTAAAGGGCCAACAAATATTAGGGGAGAATGTCACACAGGCTGACACTAAAGAACCTCCTTCTCAAACTGAGGGGGAGCATGATACCATGAAGGATGCTGTTAAGAAAGTTAAGTCAGACAAAGCTGAGGAAGAACCCATAAGAGCCGTTCTAATATCCGTTGTTAGACCTCCTCTCACTGATCCTATCCGTGAAGTCCCTGTTCCTCAAAGAGAAGGAAAAAGTATTGCTACTGATGAACAACTAGAATCCACCAAAAAGCTTGTGCCTGCATCAAAAGTTATTTGAGAGGATCACGATGAACCTATCAGGGTTCCTTACATGATAAATGTTAAGGTGTATCATCTCACCAATGATGAGATTAATACTCACTTGGAGAAAGAGGACAAGGTCAAGAAGGCTGCTGAAGAAGCCAAGATGTTTGAAATGACAAAGATTGAAGTGATCAAGGTTGTTCAGGAAGAGGCTGAAAAGATTGGACTTGATCCTAAGAAAATTATAAGTGCAAAAGCAGGTGAGAAATTCAAGAAAGCTCAGGATGCTAAACATCAAGTCCTCAAAAGAGAACACTCTCAGAAAGCTAAGAGAGCAATGGAGCTCAGAAAGAAAAGGGTTGAGCAGTACATGTGGACTATGTCAAACAGACTCAAGCCAGAACCCATCATTGATGTTAAAATCCATCCCAAGACCAAGCCTGCAGTAATCACTGTGTACAGGAACAATGTCAAGAGGAACTTTAATGTTCACAACCCATTCAAGTTCATAGATATTGGGATCACTGAGTTGGATGAATTGGGTCCAATCATTGAAAAGAAAAAGAACACCATCGTTAAAGACCTAATGAAATCCTTGAGTAAAAGATATGAAAGACTGAAGAAAATTCCTGGAGAACTTGGAATTCATTCTTCTCTCCCTCTTGTCCCTGAACAAGCCCCATCAGTATCCTTAGGAAGAAAGAGGAAACACATGGAACTGGAGCCTGAGATCAAAGTACCTGGGTTGGAATGCAATAGAAGTCTTCCTAATGGTGTTCCATTTGTAAACAATATGGTCATTAAAGAACCTGAGTATGGTATCTTCTTCACTGATGTGTTTGGTGATCAAGCCTTCTAGAGATGGAATGATATTCATAAGGTGGGAGTGGATTCTCTGGTGTCATACTTAGTAATGGCCTCAACGATCAAGACCTCAAAGAATGCTAGGTTCTTCCTAAAGCTAAGGAAGTTGATTGTTGAGCACCCTGACCAAGAGAAGTTGAAATCAAAGAAAGTAAAGCTAGAAGCATTGGGATACAATTTAGACTAAGTACTATTTCTGTAATTTTATTATCTTTTGTAATAGGTGATAGGTCCTTATAATGTTTAATGAAGTATTTTTAGTAAATTCATTATCCCTTAGAAGCTTTCTAGAATTCAGTGTGAGAAGAAGCAGTATCTACTCACTCACACTGAAAAACACTTAGGCTATATTTATATCCAAATTGAGGGAGATTGTTAGGCCCATTCAGTGCCTAATGATCTTTCACTTAGGATTTGAATACAAAATATCCTAAGTGTTAATAACCTTTAACATTTCAAGGTTACTAAGTGAACAATCACTCAGTGAGTTACCTTCAAGATGTTCAGCCTGAGTCTACAAGAAAGACTCTAGCATTCAGTGAGGCGGTTCTCAGTGAATGAAGCTTGAGCCAAAGAAGAATGTAATGGGTTCAATGAGTTATGGCAATAGACTCACTAAACCCCATAAGATCTCCAACAACTAAGACCCCGAAGACAAGAGATTGAAGAATGGGCGAGATAGTTTGAAATGGATAAGTCTAAGCTCTTATCCACCTGAAGTCAACTATCCTGAATAGGGTATGAAGATAAGGCCAATGTCAGCACTGATCTTATAAAGTGTGTTTGTCCCATACTTAGAATAGAATTGTAATAGAGACAAAGGTGTACAATATGTACTAACCTATCAGCATAGGGACACGCACTTATCACACATGGAGGTATGACCCTACCTAAGTAGTATAAATAACAAACATCTTGTAAATGAGTAGGTAAGTTTGTGCACTAAAAGTTTATTTTTCACAAACACCTACTCTACCAAATCTACTAAGTCTTTGAGCAAACTTAGTTGGTTAGTATAGTAGTTAACTTTTCATAACACTTTAGGTTTATGTAAAGTTATTAGTGAGGAGATCACACAAACACAGATACATTGTCATTCAATACCTATTGTAGTTCCGCATACAATGGAGTATAATTCTTAATAATCTATAAGAGTTAAACGTTGAAAAGTAGTTTTGTGTCTTTATTGTTTTACTTATTATATCTTGTCTCTTCTGCATTACGAGTAGCCATTAGTTAGTTTCTTAACTATTATAGTTATTTTGTTACTAATTCAAAGGGAATAACACATGGTCATGCAATAGATTTTCCCTTGAGTAAAACTCGATTAATTACCTCTGAACGCAAAGGCCCCTGTTATGTGCTTTTTCGGTTAATAAATGAGAGAGAGTAGGAGGGTGGGACTCTTTTCATTAGACCCGCTTGAATTTTGGTTGGGGTGAAAATGGAAGGCTTTATCGATTTGAATTTATGTGACGGTGGGTTCAAACTCCGTGAATTAGTTTGTCAAAAGTTCGGATGCCATAACTAGCTAAAAACAAAAGATTTATCTCACTTAAATGCTTGAAAAGCTCGACAATAACTCGTTTCGAGCTTAGGGTCCGTTTGGTTTGTTGTTAGGAATCACAATGGGTATCAGATTTGGTATGGGGTAGAATGACTATGGATATGAAAAAGTGTATGATTACGATTGTTTATGTTTAGATGACAAAATATGGTATGAAAAAAGTGTATAGATATTTGAATTTTGTAGTGGAAAAGAGATGGGCCCACGGAATGGATTTCATAGACACCAAATTGGTGAGTAATGAGTCTATAGCTGTGATATACACATTTCATTCCTAGGCCCACTAAACAAACATCTTTAATCACTATGAAACCCATAACCTCATTCCCATATACTCATACCAAACGCACCCTTATATAAGTTCAAACTCGATTCGATAAACATTTCAAGCTCGAGCTCGAGGCTCGATAAACAAGCTCGATAAAGCTCGACGTAAATTTCACAAAAACTTGACTCGTTTACACATCTATTTTCAGTTATCATGAACATTTTGTTTTTGAGTTAAAATTTAGGTGGAAAAAGATAGAAACGAGAATGTTTTTTTTTGTTTCTTAAGTTATTTTAAAAAAAAGAAAGTGATTTGGATAGTAATTATAAAGAAACTTTTATTAAAAAGATCTTCACCTAATTTTTGAAAGAAAATATAAAAGGAACATTAATATTTTTGTTTAAAGATCGATTTGCCTTTCTTAAAAGTTTTGTCAATAACAACTAAATAATATACATGTAATTTGAACTAATTATATTTTTTTCTAATAAACTCAAAAACATAAAGTAACATTTAATTTTAGAAAATTTGTCTCATCTATCCAGCATTATATTTTTTAAGAAGTAAATGATTTTTTTCTCTCAAAACGAGTTAAAAATTTTGAAAACATGTTTTTAGATGGAGTTAAAATTTTCTTTTAATTTTAAAAAGGATTACATTAGATTGCAACGTTAGCGGCGACATTGATGATGAAAGATGGAGATGTTACCGATGGTGATTAAGGTTAGGTTGAGATAACCAACTTTGTAAGTGTCTAGTTAGGCACTTGGGCGTACTTTTGTACTTTCCAACTAGTACTATATCCCTTTATCCAAACACCCCTTCACCCCCACCACTAAAAACCCTAAACCCACCACACCACCAGGGTTTCACACTTTCACCAATGACAGCCATCATCCCAAACATCACCCTCCGCCACCTCCCCCACCTCACCACCAAACTCCATTTTCCACGTCATCACTCCTCATTAAACGCCGTCGTTTCATCACTTGAAAATGTAGATAAGGTTGTACTAAAAGAGGGGAGAAGGCCAAGGGGGTTGTTTCCGAAAAGAGGGGAGGAAGTGGAGTTGGTGTGTGAGAGTTTGGCTTTTAAAGGGAAAGGGTTGTGTAAAGTGGAGGAGACTGGTTATGTTGTTATGTGTGATCGGGCCCTTCCCGGGGAGCGGTTTGTGGGGCGGGTTACGCGTAAAAAGAATAATTACTCCGAGGTTGTTTGCTTTTTTATTTATGGCTTTGTTTTGAAATGTGGATGATTGTTTGTTAGACTATGTTTAGCTTTTAGCGTTGTTTAGAATATAATGCTTGTTGTTTCGGCTTATGTAGCCGGCTTATGGCTTATTTGGTTTTCGGTTTATGTTTCATAAGGTCATTTTTCGTGGCGTATGTTGAAACTTTTCGGCTTATATAAGCTATCATGTCGTAATAAGCTTATATAAGCCGAAAAGTTTCAAACCAAGGCACACGCAATGAGCATATGAAATATAAGCCGATAATCATATAAGCCATAAGCCCGCTATTTAAGCCGAAACAAACACTTAAGCTTGTCTACGGAGCTTATCTGTCTTTTTGTCTTATTTGGAGTGTTTTATACTCCCTCCGTCCCGACATTATTGTCCCATGAAAAAAAGCACACTTTAAAAAAATTGAGACCACTACACTCCTCAACCATTCAAATATCATCCCTACCTACTAAACTGTCTTTTGATTGGTTAAAAATGAAAGTGGACAATAATTTTGGAACTTTTTAAATAAGTTTATCATGTCATACGAGTTTCAAAATAAGCAGAAAAGTTTAGGCTTGTAAAATTTTAGCCGGAATTAGATAAGCTCATAAGCCCATAAATAAGCTTAAACAAACATCCCCTTAGAATACAGTTACTCCGAGGTATTGTTTCAATTTTTTTTCCCACGCTATAGGTTTTTGTAAGGTAATTAGTACTATGAAATTTGGACATTGTGTCGCTAGTTAAATTAGTTAGCTCACACTCTCCTAACCGGCCGTTGAGTCAGTTTTAACATTGCCTGCCACTTAATCGGCCTCCTAGGACGATTTTTATAACATTGTGTTTTTGTAAAGTTGTTATATGAATATAGGACATTTTGTTGCTAGTGAGCCAGTTTTAACATTGCCTTCCACGTAAATAGGAGGGTGGCCAGTTAGTTTTACCAGTTATCAGTGTCTCGCGAAGAGTTAGGGTTTCGAATTAACATTGCTAGTATCTACATTGGCTCTGGTTAAAGGAAACATTACTCTGAGGTATTGTTTGTTTATGTTTTATATTGAATTGTGGATGTTTTGTCAGGCTTAGCATTTAGAATGTAACGCTTGTTTGTTTAAACAGAAAATGCTCGTAATTTGGAATGTTACGTAAACAAGCCTTTACCTTCTACCGCAGCATGTCAATCATCTAACTGTGAGCTAGAAAGTTGGTCCGTTTTATGAGTCTATGGATATATCAATTCTCTTATATTTATAGATGCAACTATTCAGACACTTTTATAAAACAAACTACTGTCTACTTCTTGGAGCTACTACTAGTCTTGCTGAAACATAGCCAGTGTGATGAAATTAGTTATGGATGTTATAGATGACTGTGAATCAGTTTCGAGCTTTTGCACTAATCCAGAATCAT
>BQNB010016585.1:57500-71396 GCA_026074375.1 Tanacetum coccineum | reverse complement strand
AAAAGATCTATACAGGATAGCTAACCAAAACAAAAGATCCATACCGTCTGCTAGCTGGGATTAACCCATAAAACTTAACAGACTGCATAGTAGATACAATCATAACCATAGTCTAGGAACTTCTACCAGTGTCCTCCAATGTGTCAACGCGTGCTCCAGCCTCCAAGGCCTGGGTACGCATGATATGCTGAACAGCAAGATCATCTGCAGCCTGACGTTGCCACTCGTGACGACGTACCTGAGTCTCTAACAACGTAACTCGTGCCTCTAAGGTCCTGCTATAAGCCTCAGATCTAGCCAAATCCTGACGGGTCTGAATACTCTCCTGCTCGTAGGCAAGTCTCTCTCTCCTCAATATCTCGATCTCAGCTCTCACAGCTGCACGATCCGTCTGGGCATCGTGATGTCGTGTACAAAACTCTGAACTCTCTCTAGTGCAAACATCTACCTGGTAACTGACCCTCCTGTTGACCAACTCTAAGGCGGTCATAATCCTCCTCTCAGTATCTAGGAGTCTGGTCTTTATAGTGGGTCCTGGCTGTCTCGCAGCAGCAGTAGCAGAACTCTCTCCAATCTCACACCCAGGTCTGGGAGTAGTAAGTAGTAGTCTCTTCCGAGGTGGCTGATATGTGTTTAATTACACATACCATTTTCCATTTAAAACGAACTTAAAAGAATAAAAACATACCAAAAATGCATTGTATTTGTATGTTTGCATTTGTATTGTGCAGGAAATGGATATCTTACAAAAAGACGGAAAACCAAGCAAAAATCGTCAAAACAGGACACGAGATGGAAAAGTGTGTGAAGACGAAGCCCAATCAAAGTCAAGTCAAATCCGAGAAGAAAAAGCAAAGAAAAATATAACTTAAGGGGTCAAAAATGCCAAACCCCTAAGTTATATTAAGGAAACAAAGACAAGGGCTGATTATGCAAATTTGGAAAAGTTCATTTAATAAAGAAAGAAAGGGGAAAAAGGAAATGAAGAGAAGAAAGATGTGGAGGGGCCTTTCTTGTACACAAACCAAACATCCCCTTAATCATCTTCAACCTCTCTCTGTCACAACCCAACTTGTATAACTTTTCTCCCGCCAATACCAAAACCAGCCCGCACCACCGCCCGACCACCCTCCCCGCCCCCCCCCCGCCCCGCGCGCGGTCCCCCCCCCGCCCCCCCAGCCCCCCTATCCTCTCCAACCCCACCCCCCCCCCCACCCCCCCCCACACCCGCACCTTGTTTTGCTCCCATACATCCCCTGCAACACTCACATCAATCCACCCTACTAAACCCCCCAGCTGTTATAAAGTCCATGTTGCAATCCTTCTTCCAATTCCCAAAGCACTTTGTTGGCTGAGATAGATCTCCAAAGAAGGCTCAAAAGAAATAAAAGGCTGGGATTTGCTTTAAGTCTCTCCTCACACAACTTACACACTTTGTGTATTTATCTCTCCAAAGAAGCACAAGATTCAAGTCCAATACTGTCGGAGCTAATATATAGAGCTCTTGTAATCCCTTTGAGGCAGAAAAAAATGATGAACTATCTAGTTAGTTTTTAGAATTAATTTAACTATAACTTATTTTCATTTATTACTTTCAACTATTGTAACATATTCCAAGTTTTAAATGCAATTTAAGTTTTTAAGTCAATTTTATAATCCCAAAGTGTTAAGTTTCTGAATTGTGAGTTATTTTATGTTCAAAAGCTCTCAATATTGCATGGTTTACAAACGTATTTAACTATGTGAGCTAAAAAGTTACAATAGTTAAGAGAAATAACACACCAGTCACTCCAAAATTACCTCACTTATGATATGGATGATAAGCCAGTTCTGATGGGCTATGGACTCTCACTAGCTTGCTTTATTGCAATCTAGAGCTTTGTAGATTCATAGATTGACCCTGTTTAAGCAAGGGGTTTTTGTAAGTCTTTCTCTCTTTTTCTATTATTCTTACTTTCAGCAAACTGCTTGTTTAAGTTTATACTGCTAGACCTATATTCATGCTTATTTTAGTGCTTATTATGGATTGAAAATTGCTTTACTTGTGTTTTACTTTGTTATTTGATAAACTGTTTGTAATAATTTTTGAACTAAAAATGATTTTTGGAAATGTTAAATGCTGTTTTAAACGAGCAGTACTAACTCCAAGTTAGTACTGCTAGTTCATTTTTAGGACAGTACTAACTTATAACTAGCAGTACTAACTCTAAGTTAATACTGGTAGTTCACTTTTTGGAACAGCACTAACTTAACACTACCAGTACTAACTCCAAGTTAGTACTGTTAGTCTTAACTGTTAGTACTGGTTGTTTAACATAGCTTATCAGCGTTATTATTCTCTGCTTGTTTAAGATTTTCTTTAGATTTTTTAGAGTAATTAAGCTTATTCTAGTGTACTGCTTTTCCAGTAGAACCTTATTAGTCTTTTCAAAATAATTTTAAGATTTAATCATTTAGTTTTTCTAGCATATATATCATTATAGTTCATTCTGGTGCTTATTCTTATGCTTAAGTGATTATATTTGGGTAGTTAACATCCTGATTTACTTATTTTTGCTTATTTTTTTTTTTTCCCTGTTTACTTGTGTTTTGTTAAGGCTAGCAGTACTAACCTTTAGCTAACAGTACTAACTTATAACTAGCAGTACTAACTCCAAGTAGTAACTGGAGTTAAAACAGGTGGTCTGTTGTTATACGTTGTGTTTCTCTTGTGTAATTTAGCTTAATTGCATGCTTAATTATGCCTAATTAGATTTAAATACTTATATTTGTGCCTTAGTGTAAAAGTTTTTAGTAAGCTTTAATCATTTCCAGCTTATTTATTTTGTTTAAATTTTTATGTGCATTTACATTCATTTTAATTCCCAATCATTCCCTGTGACATTCAAGCACCAATCATCAATCGTCTTTCGATAATCCATTCCAGCCTCGTTGGGACATAACGACCCGGGAACACTCTATACTGCTTCCGGTTTTCTTGATCTCGCGGGTTTTCGTCCCTTGTTTTATATTTATAGATGTCTATGTCTATCTATATATAATAAGGGGTGAGCTCGCGCGTAGTCAGTGGCGTGTCAGCCTCGGGAATATCAGCTCTGCGGCTAGTAGATGGTGCAGGTATAGGTAACGATGGTGGGGTCCCTGATGGGTGTAGTGAATGATAGAAGGCTGATGCTATATCTCTCATCTCAACCTCGAGTGCTCTAGGACTAAGAGGTCGAATCCGTGGAGCTAGAAAGGATGGTGGTAATGGAGGTATAGGTGCCTCATCCTCAGCTGGCACTAAGTCCTCAGGATGCTCAGGCTCAGGAATGTACACTGGTATATGGTCCTCAGGTACATACTCTGGATGTCGTGGTGCCTGCTCGAACAACTGTTGGGCAGCCTCCTCATAAGGATCCTCAGATGGGATACTCCAAGATCGTGCCTCAGAGTGAACAGACGTATAAGTAACGGCGGAATCGGCTGACATGACTGCTATGACCAGCAGAAATAACTTATATGAGTATATTATATAAGGCTCTTATTGTAATATACGTAATATATTATAACCACGTATATCAATTATGAATGCATCTAGTCCCACTAATGCAACAAATAGTGTATGCATCCAACTAACTAATGCAACAACTAGTATCCCATAAAAACCCCTTTTTATGAATGCAATGTTTGAAAACGGTTATAGTCCAGCAAAAACATTTGACCTGGTTCTCTATAACCTTGGCTCTTGATACCAATCTGTAACACCCCCAAATTGGGTCGCAGCAGAATAAGGGTCCGGGGCGTGTTACTTCATAGATCAATAACACAAGATATATATAGAACGACCAAAAAGTCATTTTAAAACTGATACATTGGATTTAACAAATATTTGATACAAATAGCCCAAAGCTTTAACTTGTTCCTGATTATTATTACAAAGATACTGGTTTACAACATAAAACAACCATATCTTTAGCATGACTTCCCAAAACAAAATCACCAATGTATCCTTGGCACCTTGTGCTTACTGATCTCCTGAAAAACATTGCTTAAAAACGTCAACAATAATGTTGGTGAATTCATAGGTTTGATAAATCATAATATGCAGGACCGCAAGACTTTTCCCGTGATAATGCAACACATGCAGACATCACAAAACCAGATTACATTTTCCTAAGCTCATGACACTGAAGCTCGACGATCTTTCTTGCAATTAAACTATATATTGCAATTTACGCCCATATGGATGTCTAACCCTAAACATCCTAAATTCGACATGCTATAACGTTCGTTCCCGGTGATAGCTAATCACCCGAACGGGGAGGTCGTTTCCCGAATAGATCTATTAAATAACATTCGCGCTCACATAATGTAATTCCCAACTACATCTATGCAATTGACAGTTCATGATAATGGGCTCAACTTGGGTTATCGCTACTTAGGCAAACATGTAATCAATACTTGCGTCCAATTTATAAAACAAAGCATGTTTCCACCCCATAATTATAAATCATTGAAATCGTAAAAATGTGGGGCTATGAACTCACCTTGAGTTCTGATAATCCAAATATCGCAGATAAAGCGTCACGTAAAAGATCGAATGCAACCTAAATTATCATAGGTCGTATAAGTACCGAGTACTTGAATATAATCTTATAGTTGTTACATCGTACTATCGTTCGGGCTATCATAATTTAAGAGGTCATGACATGACGTTCGAGGAGTTAGGACACTTTAAATCGTAAATCCAACAACTCGTCGATACGCCATCCGAAGAGGCCTCATTATGAAACTCCCTAGTAATATAGTACTTTGATAACCACATATAATTCTATATAGTTCAATCACCAACTAATGGTTTTGGTAAAATTACGGTTAATAAGTTAAAACGTTTATAATTACCGTTTTAGTAAAACTAGCATAACTTTTGCGTTTTAAGCCCGATTTTAACGTTTCTTATGCCCATCTTTTCGTATTAGGACGAGTTATCATAATTTGACATTTTCAATATTTTGACCCTCTGGTGAACAGTAACTTTTACTGTTCACATCAGACGTGACTTTTATTTAAATCGTATTTGTTGTCGTAAAACCCGTAAATGTCGTATTTTATTCGTTATAGCTCCGTTTTTAACGATTCTTTCGAGGACGTTCTCGTTTTTGAAAGTTCTATAATTTTATGAGGTTTACAAAAATATAACTTTCTGTCATGAATAGTAACTTTTATAAAAATAGTTTTATAAAAGTTTTAATTGTCGTAAACTCGCGAAATTCATAACTCATTCGTTATTAATTGAAAATTTTCGATTCTTATCATTTTGGAATCCTAAAAATATGTATTATTTATTAAAAATATCAAACTTTCTGTTTGAATACTTTTTATAAAAAGTTTTTATAAAAATTCTTTTATAAATCCGTTTACTTATCGTATAACTTGTTTTTACCATAACTTTTTCGTTATTTATCCGTTTGACAAGTTTCTTACTTTTTCGGAATCGTCGTGAAATGTATTATCTTATAAAAACATAAAATAAGTATATTTTTATAACACTTTTGGACAGAATGTTTAAATAACTTTCATAAGTCCATTTTTGACCTTGTTTTTATGTTTTACCACTTTATACTTTTTACATAATAACCATAAGTATACAAGTCTTCTCATCTTGTTATATCCTTATTTTAATGATCATATAACATTACTATAGGTCCATAATTAAAGTTAGCATGTCATTTGTATTTCTTTAACTTGAAACATATTATGAAACTTTTAAAAACCCTAATTTACATCAACACTTTTTAAGCATAATTAAGATTGTAAAATACTTATGTATCCATTTATAACTTCATATTACTATCCATAAAACTAAAAAGCTTCATAATCACATTATTATTGTATTTGCCTTTATTTATACTTGTAACCTATTATGTAACTTTATAAACCCTAATTAATTCATAAATCATTTTTATGCTTAACAAGAGTGTAAAATCACTCTTATGTGTCCATTTTTGCCGTGATGCTATTAAAATCAAAGAATATATAAAAAGTGTACATTATGATCAGTGCAAGTAAATACTCCATTTACATGATAAAATCCTAATTGGTATTCAAGCTATAAATGATATATCATTATGCTATAATGATAAAAATGTAAGGTATTAAAGAGTTCTTAGAATGACCTTATGATGTATGAAGATGATGAAAATCAAGTGCTAAACCCTTGTTTAGACTTAAAATCAAAGCTTGCACAATGAAAACCCTAGTTTTCCTAGTGAAAACCCTAGCTTCCCTTTTCTTGATTAAAGCTTGAATATGGTTAACCAATGCTTGGAACCATCTTAGAATACCTTAGATATGATGTGTATAAGTGTGTATGGGTTGTAGAAAAATTGATATGGATTATCCAAAAGGGGTGTTTCTTGCCGTGGCCAAAAGAGGGACAAAGAGAGGGTTTGGTTTGATTTTTGGTTAAGTGTGGAAGTGTATGCATGCTATCTATGTGTTACTTGCACTTATAAGAGTTAGAGTGGTCAAAAGTTTGCAATAGTTAGTCCAAGAGCAAGATGAGGGTTTCAAGGGTTCTTGTTTTCATGTCTTGAGTCAAAGGAACATGGTATGGGTGTTGTTAATGAACTAGTGAAGTACCAAAGCCAAGTGGTAAGATTTTTCTTTATATAACTTTGTATAAATTGCCATAATTTCGGCATATATATGATATATATGATATATTTTTGTAACTTTTATGTATTGGGTATAAATGTGGGTATTTGTTGAAGCGTAGAAAAGTTTTGGCGGTTCCGGGTATGCCTAAACGTATTTTATTGCGAAACGTATTTAATTTACGTAACCAATAAAAATAAAATAAACAAGGATCATAATTATTCTCAAAATAATTATTTAATACTTGATTGATGTAAACGCTTAATTGTTTGATGCCCGTTTACATTGAACGCTAATTTTTAGCTTACGCGATTTAGCTTAATATTTACGATTTAAAGCAAACGCGTACAATACAAAAGGTACATTGTGGATTTATCGACGTCTTCAATGACTTGAAAACACAAGGTGTTATACATAAAATCTTTAATTGCTTTCCTTCTTCTCCACACGTTTTCTTACGAATCCGTCGTACCATATTTGTATATATACACATTGTAATTCATAAGTCATTATCAAACATCTCAAACAAAAGCCAAAAGGCGCGTTATACATTAAACCTAGTGATAAAAGTGTTCGATCGGTTCGCGTCCAGGTTAAAGGTTCTGGTTCGCTAATGCGGTATAGTTCGTGGTAGGGCTGATTTTTGGGATTCATCTAACCGTATACGTTTAATTGTGGGTATCAAGTGTTCGGTTCGTATTCGCGTTTGGGTTTCAGTTTCGATCGTGTCTCTTTGAATCTGGTGTTTACGTTTTCCGTTTGATATATTTTGTTTAGCCTTGAGGTAAACTTTGAACCATCCGTTAATACATGTTTAACATAGACGAAGACTATATATGATAGTATAAAACTAAATTTCATGAACCTGTGTAGTTATTAATGGCAAGATCTAATCGTGTGCTTCATTAGTAAAATGGAAGTGAGAAATATGATAAGAAAGAAAACTTGTGTGTTACAATATATAAAATCAAGCGGTACACATGATCAGTAGCATGTTAAATATTGAAATCTATGCAAATGCTAATATGAGGTAGTATATTGAAATCTAAACTGGAATAAAGAAATATGCAGTGATTTATGATGAAAAACTAGAACTAAGCATGGTATAATTAGGGATCATGAAGAAGGAAACTTTGCATGTGTTGTTTAATATTATAGACTCTCTTATGTAGCACATGAACCAAGCATGTTTAATATTACTGTTAGTAGTTTTGATATAAACTCAAAAATTTTATATATTTCTTCCATCTTGTTATTATTCATAAAACAGACTCTTAGAATCCATATAAAGTTGTATAATAAAGTTTAAGGTACTAGTTTACGTATAAGCGATGTATAAGTCGGGTCTCGATATAAACCGTCTTACGATTAGTCGAAAGTGTTAAGAATATACATGGTCACATTAGCAAATAATTTAAACGAATTGGTACCGAACAAGTAAACCGCAGTAAGCAAGAAGAAATAGTGTTTCAAGCATGGTCATCGTTTTGATTTTGTACGTAAACTCAAATTGTTTCAAAATGAATGAAACTTGATCATAATGCATATTATACATGCATGTGCGAAGTATTAGCTTAATGGAAACACATATTATAAGATGACATATAGGAATGATATGTAACTGTGTAATTAAATATACATATATGGCATGTAACAACAATAACAAAAGTAAGATATACGTAGAACAAAAAAAAAAGAAGCCGTACGCATCACTATAACCCATTTACGTATAATGAGATGAGTTGATCGTATTAGAATAATAGATTTTTTTTTAATGTCTCGATCCTAAACCCTGCCGAAGGATTAAGTCTTTTCGACGTTCGGCGTGCGATTTGCTTTTAAAGTATCGTATTCTTAATGCCTACTTCTCTTTACTTATTTATTATGTTTATGTTGTTTTTCTCTGTTCGTTTTTGTTATTCGTATAGATATTATATCTCATTTGAAATCATTATTCGTACAGATATTATTCGTTTTGTTATTCGTACAAATATTATTCGTACAAAACCATATGATTTATGCGTTGATTCTCATGACATTTGATCCGTACCTTTTTGCTCATTTGAAATCATTATTTGCGACGAGCTATTCATTTACTACCTTATTTGATTGACACATGCTCCATTTGACATTGCCTTGATATAAAATTATTCGTTTTGTTCAGACATGACCTTTGTTGATATATTATATTTTTTCTCGACGCCTCTGAGTAAATAAACCTTTTGCTTTGTTTTGATGCCCGAGCTAACTAGCCATGAAGGTACCATGGCCGCGTCATTGAGGCACCAATGGCGTGACACTATCTGTGGCGGTGTGATCAGTCCATGACGGTTATCTTTGTTTTGTATTGCTCTATATTGCATTGGCCCATATATGATTTGTAGGGGGCGTATGGATGCATCCTAGGTACTTTGTTCAGTTCAGCTTTAGTGCATGGTTTAGTGTGGTGCCAACACCCCATTGCACTTTTGTTTTGGTACATTTGGAGTTTGTAGCTCCTATGTAAAATTTGATATGATATGATATGATGTATGTTAGATTATCTAGTCTAAGCGTGTGGCATGCTTTAGGCTTTTTTTTTGAGCTCATGAGGCATTTCCATATAATTTGTTTGGCTATCTATTTTGTTTGGCTATCTAATTCGTCTGGCTATCTAATTCGTCTAGCTATCTAATTCGTCTGGCTATCTGTTTCGTTTGGCTATCTTTTTTGTTTGGCTATTTATTTTGTTTGTCTATCTGTTTCGTTTGGCTATCTGTTCCCGACTTGGGCTTATCTACTTCGTTTTTAGTTTCCTATTTCGTACTGGCAACCTTTTTTGGTTGGATGCTTATTTTGTTCAGCTCTTATGATATATGAGATCTTTGTTACCCAGGTTATTGTGATTCTATTTCATTTGCTTATGCATACTTGATCCATCTATTTTGTTTATATTTGTTCACTGAGCTTTTTAGCTCAGCCGCATTTCTTTTCCTCATGACAGGTAACCAGGGAAAGTTAGGATACGAGTGAAGAGTGCATAGGAGCGCATATCGAATTACCTTGAGGATTAGCATACCAGATCTACACTAGAAGTTGATTAGCTATTGGAGTATGAGATCTATTGTTCACTTAGATAATGATTACATTCTAGATTTTGTATTGCCTTAGTAACTTGTGTAATTTGCCAAACCATTTTTAGTAAAGTCTTCCGCTTCCATATGTTTTGGTTCCATAAAATATGACATTCGGACCTGTTTCGGGATGGGATGTTACAAATCGAGTGTTTTTCTAATTTAGCAAAACTTCGTAAAAGCTCAATATAAACTTCTTTAATAACAGTTTCAGTTTGTTTCGAAAGCTTATGTGCAAGACATTAACATTCTTTCACTTTATGAAGATATAAGCATTGCAATTCAGTGTGAGCATCTAAATCAGATAACGATGTAATAAGAACACATAAACATCATTGATAACACACTTGGAATAAGTATATTCTTAATGTTTGAAAATTTATGCTTTATCAGATTCAAGTTTGTCAATTTTGTATTTAAGTGATTCACGTACTTTAATCAACATGCATTTCTTTTCTTAAGTTCATGAACTAATGTGAAGCTATCATTTGTGTACTTTAAGGGAAAGAGGCATCCAAAATGTTTTCATTAGCACTTCCATTCAAGAGCAGGTGGTGCACGAAAATGATCTTGAGAATGCTTTACCAAGCTGATCAACAAGTTTTTAAAATGATTTATGTATTTCATCATTAAAATTATAGCTTGTCTACTTTTACCTTAATTTATTTGGAAAATGTAAGAAATATTGTTTTTGAAATTATTTGGTTTGATTCAACAAATATTTTCTCCACATTTTCTTTCTTACTTCATTTGCATGTGCCAACTGTTCATGATATTCCTGTGATGTTGTTTGAAGTTTAATAATGGATATTTAGCTTTGTGTAGTCATAAGGGTCGGGGCCCCCCCACCCCCCCCACTAAGATTTTATTTAATTTTGAATTGGACTCTCATTTTAAGAGTCAGGGTCTCTTCCATATCAGGGATGAGTCTGTTTGCAGATCAGCCTTTGTCCTACAGGATTCAAACAAAACATAGTTTTTCTGATTGAGGCCTTTGTTTAGGTATTTGGATTTGCAAGGTGTGTCTACCTTTAAATGTTGGGCCTTGGGAGCTAACTTATGAATGGTTGAATGATTGATTCCTTTTGTAAACAATTTCATTCAAAAGCTTTAATTGATTTTCCATTGAAATCATTTTGTCAATGTCTTTTTCTTCCTTAGGTTTCAAATCCGTTATTACCTTTGTTTTCTCTTTGACAAGACCTTCATAATGTGACTTTGCTTAAAAGGACTTTGTTTGACTAACTCATCGTGTTTCTCTTTGGACACAAAAAATTTCATAGGCTTTAAGTTTTAAACCTTCTTTTATGTCAATTTATTTTTGAGCTAATAGTCCTAGAGTTTCATTTAACTTATGTTCAAGTTTGTCATAGTCAACTGTACGGTCATTTAAGGTCTTGTACGTCTCAAGCTCAGTCTGTTTATTTTGGAGGGCAATTAGACAACTATCCCAAATACTATTAGACTCCCCTAGAGTTCTACTAGTTTTTGCAAGAATAGATTTGCACTCTTTCAATTCATGAGCAAGTGATGTGTTTGCTTTCTTTAATTGCTTTTGTATCTTTTCATTTTCATCAACATCAAGTTTTTAAATTTGCAAGCACAACACGCTCATCATCACATTCTACATCATTTTGGTCAGTTTAAATTATATTATCACACATATCTGGTGAATCGGGAGTGACATTACTATCATCCTTTTCATACACATTTGGGTGGGTTAATAATGCATAAGGTTTGCTCAGTCAGGTTGTGGTGTCAACTGCAAACACATTATATTCAACAGTATATGGTACCTCAGCCATTGGTTCTGTGTCATAGGAAGGTTTGATGTCCGTATCATCCCTAGAAGTGCTTTTGTCATTGCATTCATTCCTTGACCCGCTACTTTCATTTCCAGATGTGTTGCTTTGATTCTCTAAACCTTGATCATTCCCTTTCTCTGATACAATCCTACTGCAGTCTTTTCTCCCGTAACTAGCATCCGAATGCTTAAACTTTTGATACATGCACTTTGAATCTACAACTTTTTTACATTCAACCTTTCAAAAAAAAACCCCTTATTATGTATCTCTTGTTCATGACGTGCTCTTTCAACAATACATTGCTCAATAGATTTCATGTGTTGGATTATCAAGTCTTTGAAGTCTTGCCTTACTTCTTGAGCATTGGAATCATAATTGGAAGACTTGAGCGTCTCTGAATGTATGAACTTATCAAACTACACTTTGATCACACTTAGAGCAGATTTGGAATCATTCTCGTGAATTATTTCATTGTTGAGTTGCTTTTGTAAGTTAGTCATGTTTTGAGATAACTCATACTTGAAAGTTCTGACGTCGGTGTGAAAGAGGTGTGAAAATGCTCATTGGAACGATGGAAAGTTAGTGAAAGTCTGCCTTTTGAGACGTTGAGTGGTTGTTTTAAGTTCATTAAATGTGTTCAGGGAGTTCTCTTTCAAAATCTTTGCTTGCTTTTGCAGTTGTTGCATCTCTTGTTCATCTAAATCCGAACACGAAGATAAATTATCTTTCGTTTCCATTGTAACGTGAATTGTGAAGTGAAAATGATTTGTAGGATCTTAAGTAGGTAAAGTGATTGTTGTTGTGGATTGAATTCAATTAACGTTCATGGGATTTTACAAATCTATGATTTAAACCGAGAAAAGAATAATCTTTTATGGGATTTTACTAAATCAAAAAGAAACTGTGAAAGAAAATTTGTTGTTGTTGAAGAACTTGAGCTTTTGTTAACGATTGATGAGCTAAAAATGATGAACGATTACCACACTTTCAACAAAAAATGATTAACGATTGATTTAAACAAAAACAAGGACTAACGGTGCAATTGAAATCCAAGTTTAATGCTTTACGGTTGTTAATTGAAGTTGGAAAGACTAATGGTGCAATAACAGTTCACTTTGGAGGACTAATGGCTGAATTATAAGAGCTAAGGACTCACGGTGAAAAACAAATTCAACTATGAGGGGTTAATAAACAAGGGAAGGACTTGTTGTGAAATTGTCTTGAAAACCAAGGATTGCATGTGTCAAATTTGAATTTTGTTTAATAAATAATCACATTTCACTCCCATTTAGTCTTTCTTCATTCGTTTAAAATTAGAAACATGATAATGATTGTATATCTTATCGCGGACTCGTACGTTATCGGTCGTATTAAATAAAACACACCACGTTGATCGTTAAAAGGATTCTCGATCGTAATGATATAGATTAGAAGACCCGTGAATAACCGAAGCACGAACCCGAAAAACCTGAAACTACACGAAATGAACACGTTTAACCATTTTATGCTTATGTATAAATCGCTTAGGTTTTACTATGGTATAAATGGCCCAAGGACATTGTTGACTTCAAGACCAGGACGGAATCTTCATCAGATCATATTAAAGTGTACGTCTTTCAGTTTGGAAGTGTCTATAAGTACAAAGGTACGTATGTCTGAATACAAAAATAAATATGCCATTTTTTTGGTTGTAACCGCATGTTGTACGGTATATATGATAATCTAAACTAAGTGTTATATTTCTACTTATATCAGAATCCGTCAGTGTTTCAAATACCTTTTACTCAAGCCGTTTTTTCATCAATGAGGATATTCTTGAAATTGATGACTTCAGGTCAAGGTATGTCTATGCTACACTTTATCTAAACACATTTGCCTACTATATATGAACATTTAATCTGATATATTATCCTTATTTATAAATGAATATAATTTCTTCTTTTAACTTGATTGTTAGTGTAAATGTTATGATATTTAAACTAAATATTACCTTTGGTTTTAATAATGACAAACAAGTAACTTGTAATTCATAACGTAAAATGCGTAATTACTCGTGACCACAACTCATCAACACATACATTCATCAACTCCTCTCGACGTCTCGAGTCTATTAAAGTAGATATTATATTGTATATTTTGTGTAGTCGGCCCATTGGCCCGAGCCTATAGTCTAGAAGGTTCCTTTGTATCCTATATATAGGTTGGCTATTATCAATTGTAATCAAGCAATCAATCAAAAGAAGGAGATGATTAGGGAAAGATTGATATTAGGCTCTGATACCATAAAGGATATTGATTTGCTTTGATTGATTGCTTGATTATAATTGATAATAGCCAAC
>BQNB010016585.1:0-52500 GCA_026074375.1 Tanacetum coccineum | reverse complement strand
ACATTACATCATATCATATCATTATCAAATTGTACATAGGACGCTGCAAACTCCAAATTGTACCAAAACAAAGTGCAAAATGGGTGTTGGCACCTCCTAAAACCAGCCACTAAAACTAAACTTGAACAAGTACCTAGGATGCATCCATATGCCCTCAACAAATGAGATTATGGCCAAGTGCATAATGGCACACAAATCAAATAAGAGAACGTCATGGAATGATCACACCACCACAGTTAGTGTACGGCCATTGATGCCTCAATGGACGCTGGCCATGGTTCCTTCATGGTGTTAGGCTGGGCATCAGAACAAAAGAAAATGTTTATATAGCATATCGAAACAAATATAATATGTCAACAAAGGTTATATCTGAACAAAATGAATAATTTTATATCAAGGCAATGTCAAATGGAGCATGTGTCAAACAAGTTCAAGGGGTTCAATGAAATTATCAAATAAGATAGTAAACGAATAGCGGGTCACAAATAATAATTTCAAATGAGAAAAAAGATAGGGATCAAATGTCATGAGAATCAACGCATAAATCATATGGTTTTGTACGAATAATATTTGTACGAATAACAAAACGAATAATATCTGTACGAATAATGATTTCAAATGAGATATAATATCTGTACGAATAACGGAACGAACAAAGCAACACATAAATCATAATAATAGTAAAGAGAAGTAGGCATTAAGAATATCTATACTTTAAAAGCAAATCAACGCGAACTCGAAAACACGACTTACTCCTTCTTCGGTTTATCTACAAAAATTTTAGAATTAATTAATACTAAATGTTTATTATCTACGGCTTCTTTTTTTTTTGTTCTACGTATATCTTACTTTTGTTATTGTTGTTACATGCCATATATGTATATTTAATTACACAGTTACATATCATTCCTATATGTCATCTTATAATATGTGTTTCATTAAATAATACTTCGCACATGCATGTATAATATGCATTATGATCAAGTTTCATTCATTTTGAAACAATTTGAGTTTACGTACAAAATCAAAACGATGACCATGCTTGAAACACTATTTCTTCTTGCTTACTGCGGTTTACTTGTTCGGTACCGATTCGTTTAAATTATTTGCTAATGTGACCATGTATAGTCTTAACACACTTTCGACTAATCGTAAGAAGGTTTTATATCGAGACCGGACTTATAACATGCTTATACGTAAACTAGTACCTTAAACTTTATTATACAACTTTATATGGATTCTAAGAGTCTGTTTTATGAATAATAACAAGATGGAAGAAATATATAAATTTGTGATGTTTATATCAAACAATTAACTGGTAATATTAAACATGCTTGGTTCATGTGCTACATAAGACAGTCTATAATATTAAACAACACATGCAAAGTTTCCTTCTTCATGAGTCTAATTATACCATGCTTAGTTCTAGTTTTTCATCATAAATCACTGCATATTTCTTTATTCCAGTTTAGATTTCAATATACTACCTCATATTAGCATTTGCATAGATTTCAATATTTAACATGCTACTGATCATGTGTACCGCTTGATTTTATATATTGTAACACACAAGTTTTCTTTCTTATCATATTTCTCACTTCCATTTTACTAATGAAGCACACGATTAGATCTTGCCATTAATAACTACACAGGTTCATGAAATTTATAGTTTTTACTTTCATATATAGTCTTCGTCTATGTTAAACATGTATTAACGGATGGTTCAAAGTTTACCTCAAGGCTAAACAAAATATATCAAACGGAAAACGTAAACACCAGATTCAAAGAGACACGATCGAAACTGAAACCCAAACGCGAATACGAACCGAACACTTGATACCCACAATTAAACGTATACGGTTAGATGAATCCCAAAAATCAGCCCTACCACGAACTATACCGCATTAGCGAACCAGAACCTTTAACCTGGACGCGAACCGATCGAACACTTTTATCACTAGGTTTAATGTATAACGGCGGCCTTTTGCTTTTGTTTGGAGATGTTGATATTGACTTATGAATACAAGTGTGTATATATACAAATATGGTACGACGGATTCGTAAGAAAACGTGTGGAGAAGAAGGAAAGCAATTAAAGATTTTATGTATAACACCTTGTGTTTTCAAGTCATTGAAGACGTCGATAAATCCACAATGTACCTTTTGTATTGTAGCGTTTTTTTGCTTTTTTTAAATCGTAAATATTAAGCTAAATCGCGTAAGCTAAAAATTAGCGTTCAATGTAAACGGGCATCAAACAATTAAGCGTTTACATCAATCAAGTATTAAATAATTATTTTGAGAATAATTATGATCCTTGTTCATTTTATTTTTATTGGTTACGTAAATTAAATACGTTTCGCAATAAAATACGTTTAGGCATACCCGGAACCGCCAAAACTTTTCTACGCTTCAACAAATACCCACATTTATACCCAATACATAAAAGTTACAAAAATATATCATATATATCATATATATGCCGAAATTATGGCAATTTATACAAAGTTATATAAAGAAAAATCTTACCACTTGGCTTTGGTACTTCACTAGTTCATTAAAAACACCCTACCAAGTCCTCTTGGACTCAAGACAGGGAAAACAAGAACATTAAAAACCCTCTTCTTTCTCTTGGGACTAAAAATATTGCAAACTTTTGACCACCTCTAACTCTTATAAGTGCAGAGTAAACGATAGATAGCATGATACACTTCCTCACTTAACAATAATCAACCAAACCCTCTCCTTTGTCTACCTCCTTTTGGCCACGGCTAAGACAAACAGAAAGGGAACACCCTTTTGGATAATCCATATTAATTTTTCTACAACCCATACACACTTATACACATCATATCTAAGGTATTCTAAGATGGTTCCAAGCATTGGTTAACCATATTCAAGCTTTAATCAAGAAAAGGGAAGCTAGGGTTTTCATTAGGAAAACTAGGGTTTTCATTGTGCAAGATTTGATTTTAAGTCTAAACAAGGGTTTAGCACTTGATTTTCATCATCTTCATACATCATAAGGTCATCTAGAACTCTTTATATTCTTACATTTATCATTATATGCATATGTTATATCTTTATAGCTTGAATCACCATTTAGGATTTTTATCATGTAAATGGAGTATTTACTTGCAATGATCATAATGTACACTTTTATATATCTTATGATGTTAATAGCATCATGCTAAAATGGACACATAAGTGATTTACACTCTTGGTTAAGCATAAAAATGATTATGTATTAATTAGGGTTTATAAAGTTACATAATATGTTACAAGTATAAGAAAGGCAAATAACATATTAATGTGGATTATGAACTTTTAATCATGTTACTTGAACACTAAAATAAAGTCATGTTGGAAGAAATACACTTGTACATTTATGGTTTTTATGTAAAAATGGCTAAGTATAAACTTGGAGTAAAAAGGTTACTTATGAAAGTTAAGGATTAAAAATGTTAATATGGACTTGGTAATTTGGACATATGAGGACAATTTTAGACTAATGGACTCTTATTATATGTAACACTTATGACATATATTAAATATAAGTCTTGTAGTAAAGTTATAAAGTATAAAATATAAAAACAAAGTAAAAAATGGACTTAATAAGGTCACCCAAACTTTCTGTCCAAAAGTGTATAAAGATATATTTATTTTACATTTTTATAAAGTAATACGACTCATGACAATTCCGAAAAAGTAAGAAACTTGTCAAACGGATTAATAACGAAAAAGTTATGGTAAAAACAAGTTATACGATAAATAAACGGATTTATAAAAGATTTTTTATAAAAACTTTTTATAAAAATTATTCAAACAACAAGTTTGGTATTTTTAACAAATTATACATATTTTTAGGATTCCAAAATGATAAGAATCGTAATTTTTCAATTAAAAATGAACGAGTTATGAATTTCGTGAGTTTACGACAATTAATACTTTTATAAAACTATTTTTATAAAATTTACTGTTCATGACAGGAATATTTATTTTTGTAAACCTCATAAATAAATAGAACTTTCAAATACGAGAACGTGATCCAAAGAATCACTAAAAACGGAGCTATAACGAATAAAATATGACGTTTACGGGTTTTACGATAACTAAAACTATAAAAATAACTTTATAACTGATGCGAACAGTAAAAAGTACTGTTCAGAGAGGTATAATTATTCATTATCAAAAAATATGAAAAATATCAAAATTATGATAAAACTACGTCCTAATACGAAAGCGTACCAGTGTGGAATAGAAGAAAACGTCAAAATCGGGCTTAAAACGCAAAAGTTATGCTATATTTACTAAAACGGTAATTATAAACGTTGTAACTAATTAAACGCAATTTTACCAAAACCATTAGTTGGTGATTGAGCTATATAGAATTATATGTGGTTATCAAAGTACTATATTACTATGGAGTTTCATAATGAGGCCTCTTCGGGGTGGCGTATCGACGAGTTGCTGGATTTACGATTTAAAGTGTCCTAGCTCCTCATACGTTCACTACATGACCTCTTAATTATGATAGCCAGAACGATAGTATGATGTAACTAACATAGACATGTATATCATGTTAGTTAATCAAAACGATTAGTGCTTATAAGACCTTAATTTAAATAGGTTGAATCTGTCGATTTGCGTGACGCGTTATCTGTGATATTTGGATTATTAGAACTCAAGGTGAGTTTATAGCCCCACATTTTTACGATTTCAATGATTTATAACTATGGGGTGGAAACATGCTTTGTTTTATAAATTGGACGCAAGTGGATATTTTATATTGATTACATGTTTGCCTAAGTAGCAATAACCCAAGTTGAGCCCATTATCATGAACTGTCAATTGCATAGATGTAGGGTGTTATTTCATTGTGTTGAGAGCGGAATGTATTGTTATGTATAGCATCTATTTGGGGAAAATGACCTCCCGTTCGGGTGATAGCTTATCATCGGGAAAAGAACGCTATATGCATGTCGAATTTGGGGATGTTCGGGTTTTAAAAATCTTATTAGGGCAGAAATTGCAATATTATATATTTTGCAAGAAGAGCGTGAGGCTTCAGTGTCATGAGCTTAGGAAAATGTAATTGGTTTTGTGAGGTTGCGTGTTATTGCATTATCACCGGCGGAAAGTCGTGCGGTCCTGAATATCCATATTATGATTTATAAACCTATGAAATTCACCAACATTAGTTGTTTACGTTTTAAGTTATATGTTTTTCAGGAGTTCAGTAGAGCCTAAAGGTGCTAAGGATACATGGTGATTTTTGATTTGGGAAGTCATGCTAAAGATATGGTTGTATTATGTTTTGGGAAACTCTGTGGTTTTGAACCTAGTATCTTTTGTAATATAATAAGGAACAAGTAAAGCTTCGGATGTGCCTATTTGTATCATTTTGGTATATGTATGATTTTTCGCGCTGCTGTGCAATCGCACACTCTCTGTCTCGACTCGGCGCGCGCTCTCTACGACATTTTGGTCGTTATTTATACTATCTTGTGTTATTGATTATGAAGTACCACACCCCCTGAATTGCCTGGACATCTAGAGTTGGGGTAGGTATGTGGCGACCCCAATTTGGGGGTGTTACAGATTGGTATCAAGAGCCAAGGTTATAGAGAACCAGGTCAAATGTTGTGCTGGGACTATAAATCGTTTTCAATATTTGCATTCATACAAAGGGGTTTTTACGGGACACACTAGTTGTTGCATTAGTTAGTTGGACTAGATGCATTCATAATTGATATACGTGGTTATAATATATTACGTATATTACAATAAGAGCCTTATATAATATACTCATATAAGTTATTTCTGCTGGTCACAGTAGTCATGTCAGCTGATTCCGCTGTTACCTATACTTCTGTTCACTCTGAGGCACGATCTTGGAGTATTCCATCTGAGGATCCTTACGAGGAGGCTGCAAAGACATTTCGTTGGTAGAGCAGGGGCAAGGCAACCAGGTTCTCCAGAGTATATACCTGATCCCATGGAGCTGGAGGATCATGTTACTGTGTACTTCTCGGAGCCTGAGGCATCCCGAGGATTAGTTGCCAGCTGATGGATGATGGCACCTACACCTCCACTACCACCATTCTTTTTATCTCCACGTATCCGGACCCCCCGTTACTAGAGAAAGCATGGCTCAGATGAGAGCTATGCACCATCACTGATCATCCACTACTCCTTATCTGGGACCCCACTATTGCTAACTATACCCCTACTGCACCATCCACTAGCGCCTTAGCTGAATGTTCCAGAGGCTGCTGCGCCACCTCGGAAGAGGCAACTACTTACTACTCCTAGACCTAGTCGTGAGGTTGGAGAGAGTTCTGTTGCTGCTGCTGCGAGATAGACTGGGAGAACCAGTATGTGCCCATACGGAGTCGATTGCAGTTTGTAGGACACTATGGAGACCAGGATCCGAGATACTGAAGAGGAGGATTGATGACGTCTTTGGAGAGGGTCAACTGAGGGTCAGTTACAGGTAGATGTTTCGCAGTTTAGAGAGATTTCAGAGTTTTACTCACGCATCACGATCCAGGAAGGATCGTGTAGCTGTGAGAGATGAGATTGAGGTATTGAGGAGGAGAGAGACTTGCTTACGAGTCAAGTGAGTTTAGACCCGTTCAGAGCATGGCTTAGGTTGATGTTGATGCTAACTGCAGGGCATTTGAGCACGTGTTACAGTATTAAAGACTGCAGGTGGCATCGCACGATGTGCTTGAGTCAGGCCTTGTCAGATGATCTTGATTGTTCAGCACTATACTTGAGTAACCAGGCCCTGGAGGCTGGAGCACGCCGTTGACAACATGGAGGATACTGTAGCAGTTCTAGACTTGTTATGATGTAGCTACTATTGCAGTCTCGTTATAATTTTTATGGGTTACTCCCTGCTAGCAGGAGGTATAGACTATTTGTTTGGGTTAGCTATCCTGTATAGAATCTTTTATTTCTGCATTAGCTCAGTCCTGTCTAGCCCTACTAAGTATTATTATGGGTAACTCTCCGGTAGTAGGGCTCATGTTGATTTTCATTTTGTAACCTAGGAATAGGCGCTCTCGCTCTCTGCTCGGCGTCACTCTCTCATGCTCATGTATGTTTCCGACTCCTATCATTAATGGAATGGATGTATTATGTTATGTCGATCTTGTGTTGGTAGTAATATTTCACTATGTGATGTGTTTCAATTTATTTATGATGGCATATATTTATGTCACGTTATGATTGTATTGAAATCTAACGGTTTGACATGCCAATGACAATTCCAAATACCAATTAACCCACCCACGCACAACCCACTCCTCTTCTTCTTTTCCTTTCCCCTTCCCTTCTCTATCACTCTTTTTTTTTCTATTTTTTCTCTTTCCTCTTCCTTTTTTTTTCTCTCTTTTCTTCTCCTTTACCTCCTTTCTCTTTTCCTTCTCCCCCTTCCTCTGACTTCCCTTCCCTTTATTCTTTTTCTTTCTTTCCTTTGTTCCTTTTTTCCCTCATTCTCTTTTTTCCTTCCTTTTACCCTCCCTACCTCCTTTTCTTTCTTTCTTGTGTATTTATTTTCTTGTGATTCGACAGATAATGGCCACCAAAGGAGCACAAGTTCAATACAGTCACACCAGCACCCAACAGAAACCTACCAAACTGTTACTGCCATGTACTTTCTCTTTCTTATCTTCTTCATCTTCTTTCTTTTCAATACTTTATCTTCTATTACTAGGTCCCTCAAAGTCAATTTTCTCTCACCTTTATCGGTAAATCGGCACGCGGCACACAACTTTAGGCCTAATTGACCAAGGATGTTGCTGCTTCATGGCTGAATAGAAGCAGTAGAGTTAGGAATGGATCTTATGCCAGCAATGGTTCAGGACCAAGGCCAGCACAAACTGCTCGCGAATGCTCTTACTCTGAATTCTTGAAATGCAAACCTTTGGACTTCAAAGGCACTGAGGGAGTAAACGGACACTCACTCGTGGTTTGTGAATGGAGTCTTGTGTTTAGCATTGGCAATTGCACAGCATCTTATGTCAAGTCAAATTTACGACTTGCACTCTGCAAAAAGACGATGCTCTTACATGGTGGAATTCTTAATGTAAGACATCTTACCCCGAAGCAGCTCTTGCCATTCCATGGGCAACCACTGAAGGAAAATGATGACTGATAAGTATTGCCCGAGGGGTGAGATCAAGGGGAGAGAAGGGAGAGAGAGATGTAATATATGTGTGTATAATTTTGAGATGAAATGAAAATGAAATGAGTATAAGTTATATATATATTTAACTAAAGTGACAAGTCTATAATAGTGTGGGGTTAAAAGTGTAACTTTTTAATAAAGTTTTTATAACTATCGGTTCGGGACTCGTTTGAGCGACTTAACGGACGATTCAAATCTCGAAACTTGCGCCATTGTTTTCCAAATCATTTTTCTGATAAAAATGAGTATTTATTTGATATTATTTCATAAATATTTTTCATATCATTTATAAAATATTCGTTATTTATTTAGTGAACTGGTTACGTCTTGTTCAGAATAAAAATGGATTTCAACTCGAATAGTCGCGTTTTCAAAAACGCTTTTAATTAAAATGCTAAGTATTTTATTAAATATTTTTATTTAATAAAACGTGATAATTAAATATAATTTAATTATTTTCCCGCTTCTAAATCTTGCGAGGGCATTTCAGTCACCTTCTGACTGTTTCCAGGTCTCGGGTAAAACTGAAAAGTTGTCAGGAATATCATTCCACAGCAAATTGCTTTAGAGTCCGAGTCGTGAAAACGTGATTTAGATGGTCGTTCTTATAAGTCAAGCCAGATCCTAAAAGTCAAAGATTGAAATCGTCATTCAAAAATTCAAAAATTCTCGGATGTTACACAAACCCAGACAACGTCGTTTCGGGTACGTTCCTTCTAAACAACCGCTATGCATATATCTTATTTGATACGGGTGCCAATCGATGTTTTGTGTTTACTGAATTTAGCTCCCAAATTGACATCATGCCATCTACTCTAGATCACTATTATGATGTTGAACTAGCTGACGGGAGAATAATTGGGTTAAACACTATCCTTAAGGGTTGCACATTAAATTTCCTAAACCACAAATTCAACATAAACTTAATGCCTGTAGAACTTGGTAGTTTTGATGCTATAATCGGTATGGATTGGTTAGCGAAGTACCAAGCGGTCATTGTGTGTGCCGAGAAGATTGTTCACATCCCCTGGAGAAGTAAAACCTTAATCATACACGGTGATGGAAGTAACTAGGTAAATGTGACACGATTAAACATCATTTCGTGCACTAAAACGCAGAAGTACATGGAAAAAGGATTTCCTATCTTTTTGGCACATGTCACTGCAAAGGAGGTTGAAGACAAGTCGGAGAAGAAGCGACTTAAGGGCATACTGATATGTGCTTAATTACACATATCTTTTACCTTCAAAAACGAGCTTAAATGACCAAAAACAGACAAAAACTGCCTGCAAATTAAATTAGCAAGCGCAGCAACCCTATCAACAACATTTCTAGCAGCATTTTGGTCAACCTGATTATCATTATTACATATATTTGATGAATCAGGAGTGACATTGCTATCATCCTTCTCCAAAACATATGTGTCATTAATGGATTCAGGTTGCTCAGAATGTCGTCTTTCATTTGCAAACACATTACTTTCATCATGATTTTGTACCTGTTCCAATGGTGTATCAATAGAACTTTGATTTGGGGCTGGGAGGGGGTCTGCAGGTAAGACTATCCTGAATCTTTGCCATGAAACCGTAAATGAGCTTCCAATTTCCCTTCTTTCAAAAATCTCTATCATGTGATACAACCTACTGCTTGTTTCATCTCCTGAACTTGTAACCGATGATTGAACCTCTTGAACCTTGCACTGTTGAATCTGCAACTGTCTTTCACTCAACTTTTTCAACATCATCTAAGCTCTTTCTCGTTAAATGAGACTTGCACTTATCTATTATACATTGCTCAATGGAGATTCATGTACTAGATGGTTGTTTCCTGAATGTTTGAGCTGTCATGTTTAGTGTAATCTTTGAAGATTTCTATTACTTCTCGAGTGGGCGATCTGAAGAAAAAGAACTTGAATAAACATTATCGAGAGGCTTTAACAAGTCCAGAGATATAATGAACCTTTCAAACTGTACTTTGATCACACTTAGAGCGGATTTGGAATCCATCTCGTGAAGTGTTTCTGCATTGAGAAGTGTTCTAAGTTTATTCAATGTGTTAGATAAACTGAACTTGAAGGTTCTGAACTATTCACCAAAAGGTTGTGACCAAAGCTTGTGTTG
The DNA here is from genome assembly GCA_026074375.1 of Tanacetum coccineum. Taxonomy (NCBI): domain Eukaryota; kingdom Viridiplantae; phylum Streptophyta; class Magnoliopsida; order Asterales; family Asteraceae; genus Tanacetum; species Tanacetum coccineum. The sequence continues at coordinate 42,183 of BQNB010016585.1, read as the reverse complement.
AAACCAGATACTCTGTCCTGTCGAGAAGATTGAGTGGGTTGATTGTAAGTGCATTAATTTGTTCAATATCTATAGTTTTACTTTGAAAATTTTTGCTTTGCATCTGCAGTTTAAGTATCACTAGTTCATCTAAAACTAAACCCGAAGAGAAGTAACCTTTATTCCCATTTTAATCGTGAATTAAGACGTGTAAAAGAATTTGTTTGTATCTTAATTGGATATGAAGTGATTCTGAGCTTGTTGTGGTTTTGAATACAAAGACGTTCACGTAGCGAGATTTTACAAGTCGATGAACACAAGAACCGATAAAACTTTAACAGGGAGTTTTATAAAATCAATAGAAAACCGTGAATGATTGATTCGATCAGCTCCAATGATTTAATAGTCTAAAAATAGATAATTTTTTGGCTAGGTTACAGCTGTTTTTGCGCGTTAAATAGGCTCACCCAACTGAAACGTGCGCAGCAAAAAAAAAGATGGGCCTGTGACTAGAACAAAAACAAGTCAACCCAAATTGCCCAAAAAAACTGAAAAATTCATTAAATCATTAGTAAAACGAGTATGTTTTAGTCTTCAAAAAATCCGTAACCAGCTAAAGACTATATAGCGTAATCCGTCCTCGTTTGTCTCTCTCGATTTGAGAGGTCACGGGCCTGAAACAGACTTACGGATCAAAAGTTATGGCTGTTTTACTGAAACCCTTTTTCTTCACACAAGATTTCTAGACAAAACGCAGTGATTTTTGTCAAAACGCAATGAAACTTGTCAAAACGCAATTGGTCAAAACGCAAACGAGTTCTTGTCAAAACCAACGATTGTATGTCAAAACAGCACACGAATCATGGTAACTAAAGCTCGAGCAACGATTTGTTTGGTCACAACGCAACGAGATCGTTATCAAAACGTATGGTTGAGATTTGGTCCAAAACGCAAGCTCAAAACGCAGTCAATATAATATTCAAGAGGAAATATCCAAAACTCGCAACCATAAAAAAATAAATTCGAAATAGAGGTTATGATATTTGAAGATTTAAAAATTTCATCTAACAAAAACGCAAAGATTGCGTTTTGGAACTGTTTAATAAAAAAATCAACGACAACTAGAAAATCAAAAACGCAACATAAGAAAATTCAAAACGCAAACAATGACCTTTTCCCAGAGAGTCAAAAAAGCAAGACGAAATTTACGACTTTTACTACTAAAAATCGCCTAAAAGCACCCTTTTTGACCTTTTAACTTGATTTCTCTAGCACAATTAGTTACTATATGCTAGATCTTGCTAATAACATAAACATTCACACATCTAAGGCACCAAAATTCGGGTTTGATTTTTTTTCAATATTACCACAAGGAATTTGATCTGTTTAAAACCAAAAGAATCAACCACGAATCCACACGTAGCACTGATGCCAATTGTAGGATCCCGTTAACACTTCATAACACACAATCGATCACGAAATCGAACTAGAAATGAGAAAGAAAGATTGAGTTGTTTAGAGAGAGAAAGAGGAGACAAGCAGATAATGAGAGAAAAAGAGAATAGATATTTTTGATATTTTGAACAACTTACTCTTTTCTAAATAAAAAGTAGTTTAAAATACCGACACGTAAAAGTGACGCGCGGATTATTTAGATTAAGTGACCTGTCTCGGTATTGCTTGGGATTAAACCTAAAAAAATAATACAATAATTAGATTATCTAACCGAGCCCGATTCCCGATATTAATCCTATTACAAAATTAACTAATTAAAGACCGAAGCTACCTTGTAGAAGTGACCGAACTTTCCTTGTTCGATCAAAAAATGGAGGTAACAATGTGGATTAAGGACTTTAATCATGTACGTGGACACTTAAGAATAAAGCTCATGTTTGGAAGAAATACCCTTGTAGACATATGGTTTATATGTAAAAATGGCTAAATATAAACTTGGAGTAAAAAAGGTTATTTATATGTAAAGTTAAGGGATTAAAAGTGTTAATATGGACTTGGAAATTTGGAAATATGAGGACAATTTTAGAATATGACTCTTATTATCTTCAACTTATTGACAATATATAAAATTATATAAGACATGTGTGGTTAAAGATTATAAATGTAAACTAAAAACACAAGGTTAAAAATGGACCTTAATAAGGTCCACCTAAATCTTACTATCCAAAAAGTTGTAAAAAATATACTTTACATTTTATATTTCTTATAAAATATACGACTCATGATGAATTTCGCGAAAAAGTAAAAACATTGTCAAACGGAGTAATCATCGACAAAGTATGGTAAAAACCAAGTTGATTCCAATAAATAAACGATTTATAAAAAAAAAATTAAAAACCTTTTAATAAAAATTATAACAAACGCAAGTTTGAATTTTTATCTAAACAAATTATACATATTTTTTATGATTCCAAAATGATAAAGAATTGTAAATTTTACATTAAAAATGAACGATTATGATTTCGCAAGTGTTACGACAAATAATACTTTTAAAAAGATACGTGTTCAACGACAGAAATATTTATTTTTGTAAACCTCATAAATAAATGGAACTTTCAAATACGAGAACGTGCTCGAAAGAATCACTAAAAACGGAGCTATAACGAATAAAATATGACGTTTACGGGTTTTACGATAATTAAAACTATAAAAATAACTCTATAAGTTATAACAGTAAAAGGTACTGTTTCATATCAGAGGGTCCAGAAAATATGAAAATGTCAAATTATGATAACTCGTCCTAATACGAAAGCGTGGGCATAAGAAACGTCAAAATCGGAGCTTAAAACACAAAAGTTTTAGCTATATTTACTACAAAACGATAAATTATAAACGATTACTAATTAAACACAATTTACCAAAACATTAGTTGGAGAGATTACGTAGTACAGAATTTAATGTGGTCTCAAAGTACTATATTACTAGGTAGTTTTTCATACTGAGGCCACTTCGGGTGGCTTCGACCCGAGTTTGCAGATTTACAATTTTAAAGTTGTCCTTAGCATCCTCATACGTTCACCTACAGACCTCTTGATTTAGAGTAGCCCGAACGATAGTATGATGTAACTAACATAGACATGTATATGATGTTAGTTAATCGAAGTACATGGTACTTATACGACCTTAAATTAAATAGGTTGCATCTGACATTACATGAAACGCATTATCTGTGATTTATTTAGAATTATCAGAACTCAAGTGAGTTCAAAGCCCCACATTTTTTACGATTTAGTCAATGATTTATAAACTAGGTTGGAAACATGCTTTGTTTTAATAAATTTGGACACTAGTGGAATATTTTATATTGATTTACATGTTTGCCTAAGTAGCGTAACCCAAGTTGAGCCCATATCATGAACTGTTCAATTGCATAGATGAAGTTTATAATTACATTATGTTGAGCGCGAAGTGTTTATGAATAATCTATTTGGGGAAACGACCTCCCCGTACGGAAGTGAACTATAACTAAGAGGTTTGTCCAATTGGTAAGGTTGAGTGGTGGAGTAGTTTAGTGTGCTAATCACCGAGAACGAATGTATAGCATGTCGTGAATAGGGATGTTTCGGGTTAAACCATCTGAATCGGGCAGAATTGCAATATATATTATTGCACTAGGAAAGATCGCCGTGAGCTTCAGTGTCATGAGCTTAGGAAAATGTAATGGTTTTGTGATGTCTGCATGTGTTTTGCATTATCAAGGTGAAAGTCTTCGCCTGCATATTATGCATTTATCAAAACCTATGAACTCCCAACATATTGTTGACAATTTTAAAGCAATGTTTTTCTCAGGTGATCAGTAAAGCATAAGGGCCAAAGGAAACATTGGATATAATTTTGTTTTCGGAAGTCATGCTAAAGAATATGGTTGTATTAATGTTTGGGAAACACATGTGTGTTAACCAGTAATCTTTGTTAATAATAATAAGAACAATTAAAGCTTCGGGCTAATTTTGTATCAAATATATGTTAAATCAAATGATCAGTTTTAAAATCGATTTTTGTCGTTCTATATATAATCCCTTGTGTTATTGATCTATGAAGTAACATGGCACCCGGACTCCTTATATTCCTGCTGCGACCCAAATTTGGGGGTGTTACAATGCAAGTCATCTCATAATTATCTTGGAATTAACTCCCCCGAAAAGAGGAATGTAATGCCCAAGTTCTCTAAATAGTGAGTGTGCTGGATTATATATCGTGCAATTTCTTGGTCATCTCATTATAGTCAAGGACATCATGTTGACCCGCAAATCGAAAGGGCTGTATTAAGAATTGGACCAGCTACCCACTAACAACCCACAGAAGTGCGTCAATTCTTAGTACTCGCCGCAATTACCGATGATTAGTCGAAGGTTTTTTCGATGATTTGCAAAGCCTTTGCTAAATTAACCCAGTAAAAACCAGAGTTAACTAACGGGGCGAGAGGAAAAGAATCAGCTTTTCAAACATCCTAACACAAAAAACTCTGTGAGAAGCAAACCCATCTTAGCAATACCAAGGAAGGAAACGATAAATTTTAGTCCGTTTAATGTGATGCATCTCTTAGAGGTTAGGAGCTGAAAAAATGCAAAGAGAAAAAGTCATTGCTTATGCATCTCGCAACTATCAAACTCATGAGAAAACTATACCAAACATGATCTTGAATTAGGAGCAGTAATATTCGCCTCATAAAATCTAGAGAAATTACATATACGGTATCAAAAGTATACAGTATTCCCACTGATCACTAATAGCCTTCACATATACATTCAGTCAAAAAGATTGAATATGATGAAGGGCAAACGCGATGGTTTAGACTACTCGCAGATTATGATTGTTAAATTTGGTTATCATCCCTGAAGCACATGTTGTAGCAGAATAGCTATATAAGTCGAAAGAAAAGAACCCAAAACCTCTCCGAGTCAGAGCATAATCCTAACCGTCTCATAGCCAAAATACCATCCTCAAAAATTCTCGGAAGCCCCAAAATGACGCCCTCAAAAGAGAAAATGTCAAAAACAGAACCAAAGATGAATGGACCAATCAGATTGAATTCGTCCTGATGGAACTACAACTCGTTGTATCAAAAACCGAAGCTGGTTAGACACTTTTGGCGGTTTGAGAGACTTAATCATGCATGAGTCTCATAAATCAAAGTATTCCATTCACCCAGGTTCTGACAAGATGTACCAGGATCTAAAGAAACTCTATTGGTGGCCTAACATGAAGGCAATTCTTCGCAGAATAAGTTAGCAAGTGTTTGAGACAAGTTCTAAGAGTTTTAAAAGTCAGAATGTCAAAAGCCATACCGCTTTTGGTACAACCGAAATATCCTATGTGGAAATGGCAAGAGGTCACATGGATTACTAAAACAAGCCCAAGAATTTTCATCAAAATGCAAAATCATTTTAACAATTATCATAATTGTACAGGTGAAATTTTTTCGCTTTAATACATTACTTGAATTGCAGTATCATCAGTATGTCAAGTAATCCTTGCATAACAAAGTAGAACGAGGCTCACTCACCTAATCTATGAACAATCCTTATCCTTCATATATAGTCAAACCAAAATCATAAAATTCAAGTCTAATAACTTAAAAATAACCTTATTACAAAGTAGCATTATTCCTATAATGTACCATTCCAATGTATATCAAACGGTCTTTAAAACCGTTTCATATACCTCAAAACCCTAATCTATCTCTATGGATACGATTAACATCTAAAGTGACATTGCCAAGACGAATACAAAGCCTATATACAAGTAATATACATCTCACTTTGAAAAATATAAACTCCCGCCAAGTCAAGTACAAGTTTTCAAAGCACAATGTACAAGTCATTAAGCATGACATCTAAAATGCCTTTACCTTCAATTTCTTCACCATCACTTGTGTACAAGCTACTACACTCAATATACAATGTGTAAACCCTAATTATTCTATTCATAAACTTTCATACACATTTTTACTCTTAAAACCCTAATTCAAAACTCATACAACCAATCCCGAGTTTAAATACTACACCTATGTACCTGTTTCTTCATTTTTATCCATGTGTAAACCCTAAAACCAATACCTCAAAATAAGTTGTAATAAACATTATTACAACGATTTCAACCATATTTATCATCATTTACACCATATTCAACAACAGTGTACAAAGTAAATAAAATCTTGGAAACTGTAAATGATACCCAAAATGATCATATCCAACCTGTTTTCCCCCCCTCGTCTCTAACCATTTCATTCTCCTAGAAGCAACCAAGAGTCATTGTAAACTCATAAAATGAGTTTACAATTCAGTATCTATCTTTATCTTGACAATATACAAAAGATTGAAGCCTAGAAAACCCTAATGAATCCAATACAAGCCCTAATTCAAGACCAAACAGGGCTATTATTCTTAATCCATTTCGACCCATTTTAGCTAAACCACCAACTAAAATTTCATTAGTAATCGCTTATACAATGTCCAAGGATCTGTAATCCAATCCATCTTTATCAAGATACAAGTCACGAATTAACTAAGCCAAGAAAGCCAAAGAGCGAAACCCTAATTCGAACCAAAAGTATAAACCCGCGACCTTATTTATTACCTCAATTTCGATCCGTTTTAAAAACCCAAGCCCACCTACTAAATTTCGTTAATACTTCTATTACAAACCTTAAGATCATCAATTTAATCATTCCTTGATCAATTATGTGAATATAGAGCCCAAAACAAGAATTGTTTGAACCCTTATGGATCTCAAATGAACCTGAAACCCATTTTAAAAGGATTCTTGCAAAATAACTTTACCCACATGCATCCTAAGTTGCTTACTACGCTGCTAACAGCAACAAATCTCTTCAACAATTTATAGTTTAAAAATTTGAGAGCACATGGTCCTCTTAATCTTTCTTGTTTAAGCCCGCGGCCATCCAACACAAGGACCAACCAACCACCCCAAAAGCTTACTTCTAGCCTATTCCAACACACCTCTACCCTCTCTTAGGACACCCTAAAGCTCTCATATGTGTCCTATACCAAATCAACAATAAGTTACCATAGCCTCTAAGGTTCCTTACCTATAAATAAGAACCCATAATCCCTATCATTCATTCTCATCCCACCACATATTCTTTCTATAACCCAATGAGCAACTTTTTCTGCTCCTATAAGATCCTAAAGGATCATCTGAAGAAGACAAGGAAGTAAAGCTTTGAAGTTTTGAAGCCCCGGGGAACAAGATCCAAGGCTACGAGTGGTAAATACTTACCGAAAACGACCCACTTGCCACCATTTTTTAGCTCCTTGAAAGCTCAAAAAAACCCTAGGTTTAGATGTTCTACTTCTTTGCTCCTAGCAACCTCTTATAATGTTCCATAAATCCTAAATATACTCTTGTTAAAGTTTCATAACTCAATACATGCTCTGTTTTCTGTTAGAATCCAAAACCTACACCCAAACCCTAATTTCGCGTTTTCTTAAAACTAAAAAAGTTTTAATTATTAAATAATGTTCATAATCTATCCTTAGCATGCAACTAATGTTAAAAATAATCACTTTATTATTAATGAAGGAAATTTAAACTTCAACCCCTAACGTTTTAACTGTTTTAAAAACTAATTTTGACCCGTTTGCTTCCTAGCTTAACGAATCGTTATTCTAAACATTCGTTGGCGTTAAAACTTCATATATTAGTAGTATAACGTATCAAATATCTATTTGAAATGTTACATAAAGCTTGCATGGCAATTTGGACCATGTTTTTGTAATTATAATCCATGCACGGGTATATATCGTAAACTTTTCTTAAATTAATAACTAGAAGTGGCTGAATAGTCATTTAATAAAAGTTATAACTATAGGGTGTCTATATGTCACTTATTCAAAGTACAAGTTTTACTTGAGTATATTCTTTATAAAAGTTGAGGGACCAAAGTCGTAAAAGTGCAAACTCCAAAGGCCTAATTACAATTTTCCAAACCCCAGGTCTGGAAAAATGTAACATTATAAAAAAGCGTGTAAAATACATATTCACAACCTCCCTTACATAACTTTAATGAACGCTTTCCGTCTTAAACAATTCCCAGATATTGAGTTAAAACAACTTAAAATTAGATTATATCCGTATCACAATACTAGGGAGCATCATATTAAGAGTTTCAATCTTGGTATTACGTTCTGACTGAGTTGTTTGGGTTTACATTTAAATCAGGCAGGGTTGTAAAGTGTATTAGGGGAAAGGTGATTAGGTAACCCAATCTCCCTACAAACGATTTACTGAATAATACTGAATTCTATGATTGCACAAACAGGGATACAATAATACCAAACTCTTCAAGTCAAACTCATATCATCTTAAAAAAACTAATAGTTCTCGAATAACAAACTTTCCTAAGACTCAACAAATTTACCCTTTCAAGGGTTGTGCGTGGCATCTAATTTTACGAAACATTTGCGCTATATCCAACATTGCCCCGATAAGATTAGTGAAAAGGTCGTCCGCTTCAAAAATTTATATGCAATCTACCTATCAGGTGAAGTTCATTAACCTCGCCTTTTACTTATAGTTACATGTTTTATAAACCCCCGCAGGGGGATACATCGCTTGTTACCTAACTCATTTACCTACTTATTAATCTTAAAAAAAATGTATTGCTTTTTTCAAAGACTTAGTGAGTTCATAGCCTCACTTTTTAATCGCTTTAATTATTTCATAACCCGTGAGGGAATACATTACTATATAAGTTACGTGATTACAAAGTGTTTTACCCACAGGACTATGATGCTAATCTGATGTATCATTACAATCAAATTCTAGTTAATAAATACTACACAATTCATTAAATTTGACTTCAAGTGTCGTTAAATTGACTATGGATATTAAATCTGTTAGTATCATCATCCACAATCAATAAATTTGACTTGAGTCGTTAAATTAATCTTTGGCATATTAATGTTATTATAATAAAAAATCCCTACAAGTTCGTTAAATTTGACTTCAAGTCCGTTAAAATTGACTAGTGGATATTAATGTTAGTATAATAAATCCCACAGTCGATTAAATTTGACTTCAAAGTCGTTAAATTGACTTTATGGATGTTATTATGTTGATATGATGATGCTCTTCGAGCGTTAAATTGGACTTTGGATGAATAATGTTTTGATGACATGAGAACAAGACAATCAGAACAAACAAGGTAAACAATAACGGGAATAATAGCATTGTATAACTAGATTCAATGCAATTATTACAAATAACGGGTAAATAATAACATAAAGCCCCAAGATCAAAAACAATATCATTATCATAATAATTTGTTTATACAATATATTATACTTAAAATTTTTTAAACTTGTAATTCAAACTGTTATATATCCACACAAATCCTAATGGAATTTCACTCAAACCATTGTGTTGACTTTTTAAGGCATGTTTTATCTCAGGTAATTGAGGCAATTGCGGGGGCATGGAGTGCATGGAATCTGAAGATGGTTGAACTGTTATCATTCAAACATATGTTTTGGGACCTGCATTTTGTAAAACCTCAGATATAATTGAATGATAACTAAATTTTTCCAACAACGTCTCTATTGAGTCGTTTTCTATGATTAATGTTGTTGTAATCCATGAAGTAATACACCAGATTAGCTTCTGCTGCTAATATTGTAAAATTGGTGGTGTTACAGATGGTATCACCCAAGCTCCATAGTTATAGAGAACAAGGTCAAAAGACCTTAACTATAAACCACATTTTCATTTTTTCAGCCATCAAAGTTCGTCTGTGCCACTACAATCTAACCAGTACGTAAAGAGACATATCTATTATAACTATTACATAAAGAACGTTATGTTATTTACAAACTATGTTGTTAATGAGAACGATGTCTTCTTCCCAACCGCTCTATATCGATATTAGGATGCTTTTTCCTCTATGAAATTCTTAACTATACTTTGACTCATCGATAATTCTCAGCTTCATCCGGAAAGGGAGTTCTTTTAACTCTTTCGAAAACTCCCTAAAGATAATATGATCCCTCACTAGTATCTCATCCTTTCTACAATAATCTTTGTTTGAAGATGTACAAAGCATTTTACATGCTAATGGAATTACCTATTTCATCACCAGATCCTATTACTCCACCAGCTATTTTGACTCCATCTCTGGTATTACCACCATCATTACTATTTGATCCTCGATATTTCTTTGTTCCTGAAGAACTATTACCACCTAAGAAGCGAATCCATTCCCCATCTTCTTCCTCAACTACGTTATCTAATTTCCGAACCCGGAAACAAATAAAAGATGGGAAGTTGGGCGCACGGATAGCTACCTGTGATTTGGTATCGACCAACTACCTCAGTTTATATTTTATCCCCTACCACCACCTCAGATATTTTGAAATAGGAAAATGTTCGGATAAGATGTATCAGAAACATCATGAGAAACAAGTCAAAGACCATCTTTTAATGATTAGATGAACTCTATACTTCAACCGCATAGAGAGAGATGGAAGAAGGACGTATAAATGGTAAACGTACAAAAGAACGTCGAACAAAGGGAATCCGACTCGAGATTATCAGACTTACTAAAACATTCAAAAGAAGTGGTTAGGGCATTAAGGATAAATTGCCTTTGCTTACTACTCAAAATGTCCGATCTCGAAAAGAATCATTGAGAAAATCCAAGCCCTCGTCACAAAAAGATTAGGAGATCTTTAGGAGATTTCATTTAATCTGCTCAGAATCACAACAAACTCTAAAAATAGTATATAAGCTTTATCCCTAGCCATGGGATGTGGTTGGTAGAAATAAAAACGCTTGTCAACATTCTTGACCTATGTACATAAAGAAGCAAGTTATTTATAAATACAATCCTTTCGTATCTATTTTTCCAACTATTTCTCTTTCATCCATCATTTCCCACCAATTGCATCATTATCTCCGACTATATTCATAACATCTAAGTGCTTAAAAATTTCAAAAATAAGCATTTCAATTTAGCCCTTTTAAGCATCACATTCTCTTTCAAAACTTGTGATATCATTCTTACTACGTGTTATCTTATGTTGATAGAATGCCTCCCAAAAGGAAGTCAACATCCGAAACACCAGCCATAACTATGATGCCCAGCCTACAACAGATTTGCTGATTTTACAAAAGGCCCTGGAATCAACAAGCTGCTAACCAAAGCAAATGCCGACAATCCAATAAGAAATGACTGGACCAAAAGAACCACCTGTAGCAAAAAGAGGAAACTACAAAGAATTCATAATTGGTCAACCTATCTACTAGTTCAATGGCACGGAAGGACTGTAACCTCATCCTCTGGTTTTGAATGGACGAATCGGTGTATACTCGATAGCAAGTGTGCCAGATTGAAAGCAAGGAGTGACCATTAGCTGCTGGATAACTCTACCCAATGATGCCTGTCTTGGTGGGAATTCTACGCCCACCAAACGGAATAGCAACCAGCAAATAGGATCACACTTGGACCGAATTAAAGAGAACTACTTAACCAAAAATAATGCCCTCGAACTAAAAAGGCGAAGTCAAGAAAAATGGTAGACGAATATTTTACAACTTGTGTGAAAGTCCCTGAACTTTAAGACTTACAATAGGAATTCCAAGAATTAGCCGACTTATGCCCAAAACATGGTATCAAATGCCAAGAAAAACTCGTGGAATCCTCATCAATGGATACCAAAGTATTGAATGAAATGTTACTACATGCCGCATCGAAGCCTCAAATTTGTGAGTGAAGGACTCAGTCCAACATAGACCCAGATTAATGGATCATATAATAAAGCGTGATTCTATTCTAGAAAACATTACCTCTCATGTTCAAATAAACATGAGAGGATTTTTTCCCTGTTGTCAAATTCTCCACCATGATCACATTGAAAAGCTTTGATTTCACCATTGAATTGGGTTTTTACAAATGCACGAAAGTGTAGAAGTTTTGACTGTGCATAAGATTTTCTATGAAGTGAGTAGACCCAAAAAAAATGTGAATAGTGATCTAAGAAAAGGACATAGTATTTATATCCACTCATGCTAGAGACATGAGATGTCCAAAGGTTTGAGTGAATAATGTCAAAGGGAGATGTGACAATAGAGGTAGATCATTGAAATGGAAGTTTTGTTTGTTTTCCTAACTGGCAGGCATGACACAAGTGTTGAGTGTTTTGTTTATCATAAGACACAAGGCCACGTGATGACATGGTTTGAATTACATTATCACAGGGGTGACCAAGACGTTGATGCCAAAGGGAATGATTATTAGTAAGTAGGGCAAAGGCTGAGGTGGCAACATGTAAGGGGTATAGATCACCTGTGCTGTCACAACGAAGGAGGGTTTGGCGGGTATGATAATCTCATACAGTGAAACCATAGGGATCAAAATCAATGGAGCATTTATTATCAGTGGTGAATTTCCATATAGAAAAAAGGTTTTTAATTATATTGGGTGTGACAAGAACATTTTTAAGGTGGAGTGGGCGATATGGATTAGGGATTTGTACATGTCCAGAGTGGGTGACAGGTATAAATGATCCATTTCCGACAATAACTGAATGAAATTTACGATTAAGAGAAGAGGTTTGAAGGTTACCGGCGTGAGATGAAAGGTGAGAGGTTGCTCCGGTATCCATATACCATTGCTGATCAGGAAAAGCCATAAGATTTTTTTTTTTCGATGAACAGTACCCGCCGATGAACAGTACCCGCCGAAGAACAGTACCGATGAACAGTACGTCGATGAACAATATTTTCTTTTTGATTGGAGGGAGAGCTGAGGAGCGTGCTATGAGAGAAAAAGAAGGAGAGGATTAGGGGAAGATTGATATTAGGCTCTCATTACCATAAAGGATATTGATTTGCTTTGATTGATTGTTTGATTACAATTGATAATAGTCAACCTATATATATAGGATACAAAAGAACCTTCAAGACAATGGGCTCGGGCCAATGGGCCGACTACACAAAATATACAATATAATATCTACTTTAATAGAGTCTACTCATGCTTCAACAAAAGGTACGAATATGTTTGTTATGTTGCATTATGATCAACCCATTTAACAAACCATTAAGAATGTTTAAAATACTTTTTAGAGTCATTAAGTATTTTCTATCACTTAAATAAATGATTTTCAAGTAATCTTTTATTTAACTACTAATTAATCATAGATAATAGGACAAAATAATTAGTGAATAAGGACAAAACTAAATAATCTTGTCTAGCCATTTATAGTAATGAATCTTCTAAAATCTAACCAAATCAAACATGTTTAGCCATTTATGAAAATGTTTCTAGAAGCTTGCACTTAATCTAATATTTAAGTACAATTAGGAGATTTTAAAAAGATCTTTGATTAACCACAAAATGATAAAAAAATGGCTAGTGCACTCGACGGATCCACCTAACACAAAGACGGATCCACCATACCTGGATCCTTGGCACCCCACGGATCCACCATAAAGGCAGACAGATCCACCATAACTGGATCCGTAGATCCGTGAAAATGCCAAGTTTAAAATTTAAATTTTTAGCCAAATGTTTTCATTTTAACTTAAACTTTTCCATTTTCTCTCTAGTTTAACACACACATTCTCATTTATTTAAAACCCTACTAACCCATGATCATAATTCTTCTAACTTTCATTTGTTGCAAGCACGATTCTACATGATCTTCCATTCAAGCAAGCTTAGAGATCTTGCCATCCCCATCCACCACTATCACATATATGAAGATCTATCACAACAAGCAAAGAGACTTGGCATCTTCATCAACAACATCATGCTTAGTGATCTTGATGTTTATATTAGGCTTTTACATCTAATTGACACTTATGTCTTGGATCATCATTATTGTATCATAACTATACACCAAACTAGAGTTAGTTGATTTATATGTTTAGGCCATAAAATACAAGGTTTGTTATGATGGGCCATAAAACATAATGGTGTGGTTGTACCCGAAGAAGGACTTGGTATTTAGCTTTGTACAGGAAAAAGTTTAAGTGACGTTAGGTTGGTTCTACCTTGAAGTAGGACTCTGTATTTAGCTTAGTACCGGATAAAGTGTAAGCGACGTTGTAAGATTTTTTCCTCATAAAAGGAGATTGTTGATCTAGTGAAGTAACTCTCAAATTGGGTACTCGGGGAGTGAAGTAGGGTAAACAGGAGCTTCGTAGACAAACCACTATAAATCATCGTGTCCAGTATGCGTTTTGATGCGTATTTTAGCTTTAAATATATTTTGTTCAAGTTTTAAATTTATAAAACTCGATAACTGATACACGCACTAACAGGCAGAGAACCCGGTTGTATATAGTGCAGTAGTTTGGTAAATCCGAGGTCGTCCCAAGAGCCAAGATTAAATAGTTCTAATTTGATTATTGTCACGTGTTAAAATGGGTTGAAGATTGATTTTAAGAATTACAAAAAAGTAAATACAACAAAATAAATAGATATAAAATATCAGAGAGAAAAGCGTGATAACCTAACCATTTCATTACCAATGCTATGATTACATTTTCCTGTGTAATGTTCAATTATAAGTTCCATTAGTGGTTCTAAAGTCGACAGACTTGAATTTTCATTTAAGGTCGGTCCTATGCTTACTCTATGATCCCGCATTCCCCTACGATCACACGAGCAGGGCCTCCAAGCTTGCAGTGGTTAAACCCCAACTACCCTTAAGACCAATCGATAATCTAAACCGATTATTAACCCTCTCTAAAAGAGTTCCTATACTTTTTAAGTATTTAATGTGATAAAGGCGGTAATTTGGTTAATTCTTACACTAGGGATAGATGTCAAGCTACCATAGTACCCCACTAATCCCAAGTTTAACATGGTAAGTCTAATATAAGCATTAATAAGATCTAAGCCACCCTCTATACTACCAAAATATGAGGATTAATGAAAGGCTATAAGAATTTCTAACAGAACCATATTTAAACAGGAAATCATAATCACAACACTAGTAACTACATGGTTAGGCCATCACTAGGAGTGCTTAGCCACTCATAGTAACAACAATGCAAGAATTAATGAATAAAGACATGGATTGAATAATCATAATTCTTACAGAGAATGAAATGAACGACTGAATATAATAAGTATGCTAGTGGCTTCTCCCTTGGACCTTCAGATGAAATTCTTTAAACCTTAGAGGTTTGGTTCACCCCTTAGAACTATGTGTGAAGTGGTGGTGGTGAGTAATGCTGAATGAGCCGGATGAGGGCTCTAATTATAGGCTTTGAAAGGTTTACGGCGTAACCCTTATGGGATGTTACGTCGTAATCTTGCTACGTAATCCTCCCATCTTTTAGGCATAAAAGGGTGTTACGGCGTAACCCTGTCGGATATGTTACGCCATAATGTTGAGTCAGACACATCATCTCTAGTATATTTGAATGTTGCGGCATAATCTTGGAGACACTTTACGCCGTAAAGGGTGTGATGAATCATTTCTTCGTTGGAGTATGTTACGGCGTAATCCTTCGGGGATGTTATGTCGTAAAGTGCCTTGGGCTCTTCACTTTGGTGCATTTCTAGTCCAAATCCCTTGTCTTTTGCTAAAATGCTCACTTGGTCCCTGAAAACTAATAATAAACAATTAAGTAACGTTTTCATACATTAATAACATATTTGTAAGCATATTAATAGGGAATTTGATATTAAAATGTATTAACTATTTGATGTTATCAAATATCCCCCCACTTGACTTCTACTTGCCCTCAAGTAGAACCGTTTAGAATAATTCATAAAAAGATTTCCCCAATTTGACTTGAAGAAATGAATTTATAAGCTACTTATGCTAGAAAACATAAGATCCAAACACCTCATGAAAACGGGATCAAAAACACTCAACTCTCATTCTAAGTGTTCAATTTCGGGGTGATCACTTAATTGCACAGTCATAATATGTATTCTATCATAAGCTTAGAAAGTACACAAGTCTCTACCAACTAGAATTAGGGTCTAAATAGTCTCCAAGGCAACATGGGTGATATTTGGTTTATGGGTGATATAAAGGGTAAGGATAGACGTGGGATACACTTAAAATGGTTATTAAGATAAAAACACGAAACAAATAGTCTAAAGTGAACTAAGTTTGTCATAACTAGCTACTATCCATCCAAGGTCCAAAAGTTTGAGTAAGAAAACTTGATCTTTAATAATGGGCTACTATCTCCATTCTTTTTGGTGCAATAATGGGCTACTAGCTCCATATATATTTTTTATTTTGCACCATCTTTACATTTTTTTAGCACATGGGTGGCTTTTTGTTGCACCCTCTTTCCTTCATTTTCTTCATGATAAATATGCAAATGCTACAGGAGTTTATATCTTTAATTATTTCCCCGACAACATCCGATATTATATGCACATCCCCCCACTTGAGATAAACAATGTCGAAAGTGGTGATACATGGGGGTCTTTATAGATCATTAGTCTTCCATGAATGCATAAAGTTTTCGTTTCCATTACCCCGAACAATGGACTTAAATAGCCAGAAATTTCAACACAAAGAAAATAAAGACTACAGGGTAGGCTAAGGAGAAATGGTGTAATGAAACATATAGTGTTTAAACAGGATTGGCTTGACAAGGTGATCTAGGAGTATCTTGCACTAGTAGTGAGCACAACTAGGGTTTTACACGGGGAGGACGACAAGTCAGTGTGACATGCCGATAAACACACACACACATATAGGCTTTTTGGGTGATTTCCTAAAATGTTGCCTTTTTGAACAGTCTATTCCAACTAACCAATAGGGTCTTAACAAGATGTATATGCTAAGTTATAAAGTCTACAATACTACCGGCATACTCATATTTTTGGTGGATTTTGTATTATAGATGAAAACAGAATATTAGGCTTAACCTTACCAAATTAATTACAGGATAATAATGTGCTCGGTGAAGATTTATTCTAGTTTATTAAGAAAAACATGTCAATTTTTTTAAAATTGGCACCATTTTTCAAAAAAAACTAGGAAATCGAAGACAAATGTAGGTCAAGTGGTAATTCTACTCCCATTCCCCCACTTGTTTTGTACAATGTCCCTATTGTACAATTAAAGAAATAAAATAATGAAATAAGAGTAGAATTAGCAAAAGACTCATCTGAGTGTCGCTCTCTTCTCTAAGTGATAATTGCAAGAGTTGACTTCTTGCAAAGTATCCATACAACAATCTCATTTTCTCCTGAAATCACTAGACAACAAGGAGCATTAAACGTTCACGGATAAATATACACTACAATCTAACTCACTTTCGTAGGAATCACGGTTGCATTTAGCATATGTAACAAGCCTTTTAAACCACTTGGTGTCCCAAGTGGACGAGTGAAGTCTCGTGAGGGTTTATAGGGAAGACACCCACAAAATTCATTTTCTTATACATGGTTTTTGAAAAAGTTTCAAACTTATTTTTAGTTTTCAGAAAAGGTTTGCGGCGTAACCATGGTATTGGTTACGCCGTAAACATGTGGATTTAAAATTTTTATATTTGAACTAAGAAGGTTTACGGCGTAACAAGTGCAAGACTTTACGCCGTAATAAAATCTGTTACGGCGTAACCTAGGTGGTTACGCCAAGACAGAACCTTACTACCACATGAATACGAGTCGAGGAGACTTCGAATTCCTATTTCTTCATAGAGAAAACCTGCAAAACAAAGTGAGAAACCAACAAAAACCAACTAATATGCAGAAAATAAAAGACGGGTTGTCTCCCGACAAGCACTTTTGTTTATTACCGAGTCTTTAAGTTAGACTCGAGACGCTCTACGTCTTTTGGTGGACCCTCCTTCCACTGTCCACTTCCTTACGGATCATATCCCTGAATCTTGACCCGTTTTCTCTTCCCATCGGCAAGGCATCCATCAATTCTTTAGTAACACAAATGAAACTTTGGCCAGTGTCAAATGAGTATCTTTTTACTTTGAAAGTTTCTACGTGAACCATTGGCGGTTCGTACTCTTCTATGTTAATTCCAAGTTTTCGCCTTTCCTCCTCTTCTGATTTTTGATCATGCCACCAATAGGTATTATCCCCTTGAACTTTTCTACAATTTTCCCATATATCCTCTAGCATATGTCCTTTCTTTCCTATTCCTAATTCATATTCATCTGCTAACTGGTCAATTTCTAGATCGAACATCCACTTATAGTCGTCAAAACTCCTTTCTCGTGGGTCTTCATCTTCTTGAAAACAATCAATTAGCTATGTTTTGAGTAGAGTTTTATTTACTGGTTCACGTACATTTATGTGTCCTACCTTTGTCAATAGTCAATCCTTGAAAGGGTAGTCCTTGGGTCTAGGATTGAGATTCTCTTAAACCTTGGTATCTCTTGAAGTAGGAGCGTTTGGATTGTTGATACACCATTCTTCAAACCTCTCCTCCCAAATCAATCATTTCACTTGGTTTTCTCCGTATTTAGCTAACAGGATTTCAGGAAATGATAAACCGGTCCCGATTATTCTCTTTCTATCATCATCATGGTAACTGTACCATTTTTTAAGATCTCCTTCTTATTTACTTCATATACCTCATGGCCTCCATTACACTCTTTTGTGTTTGGGTCACATGTCGGCCAAAATTTGAGTTCGCCTTCCAGAATTTGTTTAATCGATTTACAGAAGTGCGTGCTAGGGAGGTTTATATTAAATTTAATTTTCCTTGGCCTATTACGACTTCGTCCTTGCTCTTGATTATAATCATTATGCACGTTGTTGGTTTCCTCGACCCTAGATGATGCGTCTGAAGGACCATTAGAGGTTGCATTTATCATATAAATCTCTCCTATGGGGGTTGTGAAATTATGAATCTTTTTGTCCATATCAAAGGTAACTTTGTCACCTCCAATTCCTAAGGAGATTTCTTTATTAAAGACATCTATTTTGGCATGAATGGTTTCTATAAATGGTCTCTCAAGAATCATGGTTTCATTACGTGTGTTTAACATATCCATAACCACAAAATCTGATGGGAATAAAAATTTATCGATCTTAACAAGGACGTTCTCAACTATTCCGACAGGAGATCTTTTTGTCATATCTGCCATTTCAACGAGCATGTCAGTCTTCTTAAGTTGAGTTAATTTAAGGTGTTCAAAAATGGAATTGGGTATGACATTAACGCTGGCCCCTAAATCTGCCATGGCATAAAAATTTAAACTTCCAATGGTGCAAGGAAGGGTAAAATTGGGTTTAACTCTTTCGGAGGTAATTGACATGGCAGAACTTTTGAAGTCACATTGTTTGTTTGGATAATTTGAGTGTATTTATTAGAGGCGACATATATCTCATGTTGTTTATTATTGACGGGTGTCTTTTCATTGGCATACATTACTTTACATTGGTCTAAGAATGGATTGTTTATTTCATTGGCAGCCTTGGTGTGAAATTCTTTTGTTAGCTGCTCGATTTGGGCCTCTAAATTTTTTAGAGAAGCGGCTTGGTTTCGAGTATTAATTTCGGCATTCTCCTGGAGTTTCTTTATCCATTCTTCTATCTCGGTCCTTCTTCGTATTGATTCCTCCAGGTGTTTGTTTATAAGCTCCTCTAAGCTTGGCCTCTTTTCTCCAACTGGTAGGCGATTGTCAATTCGTGTGTAGTATCCAGGTGGGCCTACACGATACTTAGCTCCATTCCTGAAAGGTGAAGGTCGTTCGAACTTGCCATATTTAGCCTCCTCGATGCTTTTTACTTCCTCCTTGAGAGGGCAAGTCCTTGTCAAGATGAGCTCCTCCGCAGTTTTAGCATCCTACTTGAATGGCGTGAACGTTCTCTTTTAGTTACTTCATGTCTCGACCGAGATTTTCTAGTTTGTTTACAATAGCAGCGATCCCTTCAGAATTACTACTACTTTCTATATTTCTACTGGATGACCCATCATGCACTTTTAGGAGTGGTCGGCCATAGTCTGAATCGCCGTTAATGGTTGAAAAGGTGTCATGCCAGGAATTGGCCCTTGTGAGTCAAGCAATTGGCGGTTTAAGGCCCCAAGATCGTTATAGAAGATGTTTACCTTCTGATGGTTATTGATGTCATGGATGGGGCATCTATATAGAAGGTCATTATACAGTTCCCAAGCTTGGTATAATGTTTCGTCTCCTTCTTGCTTGAAGTTACGGATTTCTTCAAGCTGCTTGGCAATCTTTGATGGTGGACAGTACCTTTGGATAAAGGCTTTCTTAAGGAGATCCCAGGAATTGACGGTTCCTAAAGGAAGTATTTCCACCCATATCTTAGCGGCTCAAGTTAGAGTGATAGGGAAGAAGCGAAGCATGACAGCATCATGTGATACTCCGGGAATATTAAATAAGCTGACGATATCTAAAACTCGCTCCACATGCTCATGGGCGTCGTTGTTCTTGTTTCTGGAAAAAGTGTCCTCCCTCAATTCCTGCATGAATTGACTTTTTATTTCAAAGTTCACATTGCCTCCTATTTCTAGTTTAACCACGCCCGGTGCCTGGTTTCCTCGAGTCAATGCTAGATATTGCTCCATAGTGAGGTTATTGATTTCCCCCTCAGCTATTATGAATATCGAAATGCTTAGTAATAAGAAATCAAATTAAAACTAATTTTAGCTCTCCGGCAGCGGCGCCAAAAACTTGATGCGTATTTTGCTTTAAATATATTTTGTTCAAGTTTTAAATTTATAAAACTCGATTACCGATACACGCACTAACGGGCAGAGAACCCGGTCGTATATAGTACAGTAGTTTGGTAAATCCGAGGTCGTCCCAAGAGCTAAGATTAAATAGTTCTAATTTGATTATTGTCACGTGTTAAAATGGGTTGAAGATTGATTTTAAGAATTACAGAAAAGTAAATGAAACAAACTAAATAGATAGAGATATCTGGGAGAAAGGCGTGCTAACCGAACCATTTCATTACCAATGTTATGATTACATTTTCCTGTACAATGTTCAATTATAAGTTCCATTAGTGCTTCTAAAGTCGATAGACCTGAATTTTCATTTAATGTCGGTCCTATGCTTACTCTGCGACCCCACATTCCCCTACGATCATACGAGCAAGGCATTCAAGCTTGCAGTGGTTAAACCCCAACTACCCTTAAGACTAATCTATAATCTAAACCGATTATTAACCCCCTCTGAAAGAGTTCCCATACTTTTTAAGTATTTAATGTGACAAAGGCGGTAATTTGGTTAATTCCTACACTAGGGATAGATGTCAAGCTACCCTAGTACCCCACTAATCCCAAGTTCAACATGGTAAGTCTAATATCAGGATTAATAAGATCTAAGCCACCCTCTATACTACCAAAATATAGGGATCAATGAAAGGCTATAAGGATATCTAACAGAACCATAATTAAACATGAAATCATAATCACAACACTAGTAACTACATGGTTAGGCCAGCACTAGGAGTTCTTAGCTGCTCATAGTAACAACAATGCAAGAATTAATGAATAAAGACATGGATTGAATCATCATAATTCTTATAGAGAATGAAATGAACGATTGAATATAATAAGTATGCTAGTGGCTTCTCCTTTGGACCTTCAGATGAAATGCTTTGAACCTTAGGGGTTTGGTTCACCCCTTAGAACTGTGTGTGAAGTGGTGGTGGTGAGTGATGCTGAATGAGCCGGATGAGGGCTCTATTTATATGCTTCGAAAGGTTTACGGCATAACCTTTATGGGATGTTACGCCATAATCTTGCTACGTAATCCTCCCATCTTTTTGGCATAAAAGGGTGTTACGGCGTAACCCTGTCGCATATGTTACACCGTAATGCTGAGTCAGACACATCATCTCTAGTATATATGAATGTTGTGGCGTAACCGTAGAGACACTTTACGTCGTAAAGGGTGTGATGACTCATTTCTTCGTTGGAGTATTTTACGGCGTAATCCTTCGGGGATGTTACGTCGTAAAGTGCCTTGGGCTCTTCACTTTGGTGCATTTCTTGTCCAAATCTCATGTCTTTTGCTAAAATGCTCACTTGGTCCCTGAAAATTAATAATAAACAATTAAGTAACGTTCTCATACATTAATAACATATTTGTAAGCATTTTTATAGGGAATTTGATATTAAAATGTATTAACTATTTGATGTTATCATGCTTTCTTTTACTTATCTCTTTACATTTATATTTGCCTTTATCGCTTTATATTTATATTTGCATTGCGTCTATGTTTGTGTTATATATTGTGTCGTGGTGATATGCTTTGCTAGATGCTCTTTAGTATATTAATTTTAGTAGAAGTATTATGGACACCTTTCATATTACGTCAAACTTGATTGGTTGTTTGATACAAAAGTTTTAAGTTATTAATGGAAACGTATTCATCCCCTCTACGATTCCACAATTGGTACTAGAGCCACGTAGCTCTAATTTTTAAAACAAATGGTTTTAAAAATAGAGCAAGGTTCATGTATCAAATTTCCCATCAAGCGGCACATAGTGTGAAAAGTTCTTCTTTGTTTAGTACTTACAAGTTTTGGTGTTAAATATAATGTGTTACAATAGCTTGAAGTTATCTTTAAGAATCCTAAACAAAGGGATTAATATGACTAAAAGTGAAATAAAAGTGTCTGCCAAATTGTTACCTCTCCACGGATCTACGGATCCACCAAAACTGGATTCGTCCATGTAGATCCGTCGGTGACATTTTCAGATTTCGGCCAACTTCAAAAATTCGTAGAAAATCAACCGTGCGTCGGATTTCGATCATTCAAAAACCAATTTTGAAGGATTTTGAATGTAATTTCCATTGGAATGGGTCTTAAGTATTTATTCGAATGTTAAATTATTCAAATAAGTAAAATTCCACAGAGTGTCTAAAATTTTGATTTTGTTTTAAGCGCAAAAAGTTTATTTTTACTTTTCCTTTCGTACCGAACACTTCTTGTTGGTATCCCTTTAAAAGTATTTTATCTTTGGAAAGTAAATGTATTTTTACAAATTTACTAATGGGGAGGAAACTAATTTATTTACAAATAAAATCAAGCTATGTATATGTTGTTATATTTTATACACAAAACGAAGTGTAGTATTTTTGTGTGTTATGCTAATTGTTTATTTGTTCTACTTTGCATCTTTATACTGTTAGTCAATTCTTTCATGTGCTTATTGCATTTACAGTTGAGCTTCTTTGTTAATTAGCATAATTTTCTCATGAGCGTTGTTCATTAGTTTTTATGTTTATGCCTCAATTGATCTTATGGTAGATCTATTGCACTAAGTTGTGAAATTGCTTTTGCATTGCATATAGGAATAGATCACTATGTTTACAAATATTATATCAACATCTTGTAAATCTTATTATTTATGGTAACCCACTTAGGATTGAGAGCTAAGTAAGTTTGTCAAACCTTTTGAAAATTATTATCTTGCACGATTATCGTGTTACTAGTTCAAGTGACAAAATGTGTTACTACTATATATTTAACACTTTCATTTTATCAAAGTCTCAACAAGGTCTCTAGAACATGTCATCATGTTATCTTGCTTAAACATAGGTTGTCTAAACAAGAGAAAAGATCATTATAACACATTAGCATGTAAGAAAAAGAAAATGTGTTTTGAACTTGGTTTGTGCTTGCATTAGTCTAATTCACGATCACAACTAATAAATATTTAGATTAAAATAAACATAGGATTTGAAAGCTTAAATATTTGTAAATCCTAAATTTGAAAGCTTAACTTTCTGGTAAGAAAATACTCTCATTTGTAGTGTTATCATCACATAAATTTTCACATTAACATTCACTCTAGTCAAAAGCTTGAAAAAATTATATAAACATGTAATAGTTTCGAAAATGGTTTGTAATGCTTAAAAATGACTAGGATAATTTTTGAACTCTTTAAAAGTAAAAAACTATGCATATTATGCACAATAACTAATAAGTTTTTCTCACATATAAAATAGATGACAATCCCAAAGAAACAAATAAACTCATCACTTTAAATGATCTCACACTTAAGACTAGTCTTTGACTTAATGGAACACATTAGAAAAATCTTTATTTCTTTTCTTTTAAAAGAGTGTTTGTGAGGGTCAAGAAAAATTTCGGATATATATCGACTCATTATTCAAATTATGATTGATATCATTTTTCGAATCTAATTGCCAAGTTTTTGAGTTTGGATATGAAATCGGATTCATTATTTGTCTAAGCTTCAAGATTATATCAAAACCATAACAAAAGATAGGGTTAATAGACAAAGAAGTTACTATACTTTCCTAAAACGTTCGCCTAAGTTACTCAACTTTCATTTTGTTCACTTGGGTTACTGAACTTTTGATAAACATACACCCCTATAATTTCAATGTTCATCCCAAGTATGCAAACCTAACGTAATATTTTTTAGGGAAGTTAAGTAACACAAAAATCATGTTTTTACAAGTTCAATATCTTACTGTATATATTTTTGCAAAGTTGAGTAACCCCGAAATGTCATGTTTCATAAGTTTATTACCTAAGTGAACAAAATAAAAGTTGAGTAACTTAGGCGAAATCTTTTGGGGAAAGTATAGTAACTTCTCTTTGTATAATGAACTCCCAAAAGATAGTATCTCGAATTTACATAACTATAATCACGACTATGTAGATATGAAAAAACAATATCGTACCCTTTCCAATATGACAATAATAAACATCGGATTCATAACTCACACTTAGTGAAAATGAATGTTATATTGCAAGTCTACATGGCCAATAGGTGTGTTTTCCTATTATTAAGCAACATGTTTAATACACGTCAAAGTAGGATTGGCGACCTTGGATGTTTTTTGTCCGAGATATTCAAGTAATTTATCACTGTTGCAAATGCATTTGGTAAAGTGTCATGATCTTTTCTGAAAAACCCAACACGACACATGCACAACATATGTAACTTGCCATTACAATTAAAAAGCACGAATCAAGACTCAAAAATCTCACTTTCCTTTATAATATTTGTCTCCTAACAAATATACAAACCAATATTTATCCAGATCTTAAGAACAAAACAACTCACATTAATCTAAGACTAGATCTTAAAAAATGATGGGCACATAGTCCATAGAAATACAATTATATTGATTTCCTTCAATAAGTGATCATAAGATGATTTTCAGAAATAAAGATGATTATTGATCAAACGATCAATTAATTATTATTCTATCCATCTTACAAATGTTCAAAATAATGAACATGAAGTCGAGATATATTTAGTCTGATCATATGGAAAAATCAAAAAAACGACCAAGATATTGGTCTAATCTACATTTTTTAACAATTTCACGTTATCAGGACAATGAAATGTATTGATAATCATCTTAAGACGCAAAGAAAATCATCGAATTGAAATCTACACACTTTATCAAAGAACATTATATTAATTTAATTGTTCAAACATTGTGGTACATTAGATATGTTAAATTATAAAAGCTATAACACACTTCAAGTAGGATCGACAACTTAGAAATTCCATCAAGTGAACAATTATTCATGCACTGAGCACACCAACAGTAGATCTTCCATACTTGGATGTTGGTATTAATTCACATATTTAATACATATTATTTTTCCATGAAAAACGAACCCAATAAGACCAATAAACATACAATAAAAAATCTGCAAACATAACGGATGTTTTTGTGGTTGTGTATCCAGGTACGGATATAAAGAAATGAACAAAAATACAAGACACAACCAGACAAAAGCGCGAGCAAACGCGATCGAAAAGGCAGTGCGTATAAAAATGAGATCCAAGGTACTTACGGATTTTTTTGGGCCAACCCGATCAAACCCATATAAAGGCCCCGTGCCAACCCAATTTGTATCAAGCTTAATCCATAAACACCAGCCCACGCTTCTTAATGCCCATCTCATAAACCTAAAATATGATTTAGCCCAAGATGTGATTTTTGGGCACATTCTATGTTCTTTAATATATTAAATCAAGTCCCAAGGAACACAATGAGAGAACAAGTTATATTTTGTATAGATGGAAAATGGAAGCAGCAAGTTTTGGCAAATATGGCGTTTGAATTGCACGCACCAAAATTAAATCAAAACAGGCGAGTGGAGCACCACTCTCACCCCACTATCATTATTTTTTTATTGGTCAAATAGGGTAGAGGAACACTAGCAGTGCACATGAGATAACGAAATTCATTCATAACATACTGTAAACCGAAAGAGTCCAACAACCCAATTAATGAAGCAAGGAATGATACATGTCCGTAATAATCACGACCGATCTGTGATTCCGCGCCCAGCCCCCTTTTTTCCCTATTCTCTGATTGTTCCGAGTGGGGTGACAGGGCGGATTGGGAGCTAAAAAATACAAAATTAGAGATTAAATCACCCCTTCTATGGAGCTATAAAAAAGCACTCGCTCCATATATGTTTTTTTAGTTTATCTTATTTAATTATTTTTAGTTTTTAGCTTTAGTTTTTGGCTTATTCTAGTAGTTGTTTTTGCTTATTTTTAGTTTCCAACATATTGTACTTTTTTGTTTAGCTAGTTTATTAATATGATGTTAAACAAAAGAATTTTATATTGATGTAAGATACTAGGTTATGTGAAATTTTATTCGCTTAACTTCCTCAGTTAATTTTTTTTGTTAATGCTTATTCAATAAGCTGATATTACGAGCTTATTTGTAACACCCCACACCCATTTTTACAATATAGCAGCGGAAGCTAATCTGGGGTATTACTTCATGGATACAACAATCATAATCATAGAAAACAACTTAAAAGAGACTTTTGTTGGAAAAATTTAGTTATCATTCATTACAATCTAGAGTTTTTACAAAATGTAGGTCCCAAAATCTAAAACATCATGTTTGAATGATAACAGTTCAGCCACCTTCGAGTCCATGCCACTCCGTACCACAACATGCTCAATTACCTGAGATAAACATGCTAAAAAGGGTCAACACAAAGGTTGAGTGAAATCCATAGTTTTGAAAATGTAATAGTTGAATACAATTTATAGGTGTAATACTATTATTTGTCAGGGATAATTCTATCATGGAGAACAGTATTATTACCCTAAACTCATGAATCACTAAGAATATTAAATGATGATATTGGAGATATTTACCAAAGAGAATATTGGGAGATATTTACCAAATAAGATCATTGGCTGATATTACCCAAAGAATAAATATAGCAAATGTTGGGAGATATTACCTAAAGAGATAACACACAAAAAGATATTGGGAGATCTATACCCAAAAGTGATATTTCCATGTACCTGAGGCAATAATATAATCAGGATAACATCTATAGTATAGCATAACACTTGCATTCATGATTTTATATAGGTGTCACGGGTATATAAGATAAGTTAGATTATGAATTCAATTACAATCTTATATAAACAGTAATCACATTGTTTATAAATGAAATTGATATGGTAAATAGAGTTTCTAAATAAGCATCGTATCCCATCTCGCAGGGTTTAATAAAACATGTAAAATGATTAAAGGCTAGGTTATGAACTTCACCTGATTTTGTAGGATGTAATAAATATGCCCAAATCTAGGAAAAAACAGCCTGACGACCTTATCTTCAAACTTTACCAGGGAAGTTGATAATAGTCAAGATGATAATAGGACAGCCACGTCACACAACTCTAGTAGAATATGTCAAGTCTTAGTATGATTGTACTTTAGGAACTTTGGTTAAGATTATGAGGTTCTTGATTGAAGAGTTAGAATTATTACATAAAACCGTTCGTGCCTTCATAGAATTCAGAAGTCATTCATAAAAGCGTTGAGGATCTAGGGCACTTTAAATCATAAACCCAACAACTCAGGTCAGAACTAATACCAAAGGTAAACCTCTAATATAAGCTCCCTAGTACGGTGGTACAATATAGCTCTGGATGATCGATTTTAAAGCGTTTTATTCAATATCTGGAAAATGTTAAGCACGAGAAAGCATTAATAAAAGTTATGTCTGGGTTAAGGTTTTAAACCATGATTTAATACCTTTTTTCAAAATGTTACATTACTAGACCCTAGGGCTTGGAAACATTGCAAGTAGACTCCCCTAGGGTTGCATCGTTACGTACTTTGTCTCTTTATAACTTTCTGTAAGATAATATCCAATAAACCTTGGACTTTGAAAAGTGACATAATAGACCCCTATAGTTATAAGCGACTAATTGATAAAATGACAATCTTACATGGCGCCCTTGTTAGTTATAAATTTTTCGAAGTTAACAATATAAACCTTTGCATGGACATTATCATTTACAAAACATGTCCAAATTGCGGCCATGCAAAAGATTATTTTAGACGAATTACTCATTAGACCATTATAAGTTATAATAAATTAAAATCTAATGCAAGTCTTTTACCATAACACAAGGTTAATTTAAGCGATTCGTTGAAGCCAGAAGATACAAACGGGTCAATTAGGGTTTTCAAAACGTAAAAAACGCGTGGGTTTTACAAGTTTCAAGATTCCTTCTCTTAATCAATAAAGTGGTTATTTTAACATTAGTTAAGCATGCTAGGATAGATTATAACAATATTTAATCATTATAACATTTAGTTTTAAGAAAAACGCGAAATTAGGGTTTCGGGTGTACGGTTTTGGATCAAAATGGAAAATGAGCATGAATTGAGTTATGAAACTTTAACAGCAGAGTATAGTTTACGGATCAAATGAAAACATTATAAGGGTGTAGGAGCAGAAGTAGAACATTCAAAACCTGGGTTTGAGCTTCAAGGAGCAAAAATGGTGGAAACGGGTCAGAATCGGGACTTTCGGCTTCGTACGGCTAGAGTAACGACTCCCGGGCTTCGTTTCTTGGTTTCTTTTGCTTCCTTTCTGTACTTGAGACTTCTTAAGATCACTTAGGATCTATTATAGCAAAGGATTGCTTCTATGAAGGGTTATAGAGGAGGAAGTGGGGGATGCTTTGAAATGAAAGGTTTAGGGTCCTATTTATAGTGTTAGCAACCCTTAGAGGCCAAGAAACTTTGGTAACCAGGTTAGGACACATGGGGGGTGATGTGGAGAGTCTAGGGGCTGAGTAAGGAAAGCTATGGTGCAAGGTGGAAGCTTATGAAGGTGGTTTTGGGTGTAGTGGTGGCCGCGGCTGTTGTGGCTAAAAAGAGAGAGATGTGGCTTTGATTTTGGCCATGGAAAGGCTTAAGCAGGTGGGTAATCTGCTTAGAAGAGTCTAGGGGCTGGTCATGGAGGTTCTTGCACATGGTTAAGGTTTTAATGGGTGTCTAAATGGTTCAAAACCAACCGCGCGGGGGTCTGGGTTCTTGGTATCTAGTGTTCTTCAGAAGGTTTTTAACAAGGTACATTGGTGTTATATATGATAGCCACAAAGAAGACTCAGAAGACTCTTTTGAAGCAAATGTATGAGAACTTTAGTGCTCCAAGCACAGAGTCTCTTGATTTTATTTTTAACAGGCTTCAGAAGATTGTAAGTCAGTTAGCTATCCTTGGTGAAAATATTTCACAAGAAGATCTTAATTGAAATTTTTGAGAAGTCTGCCTTCTGAGTGGAATACTCATGTTATGGTCTAGAGGAATAAACCTAATCTAGACGCAATGAGCTTTGATGAGTGGTATTCGCTATTTTATACATATATTTTACCATGAAAAATGAACCCAAATGACCAAAAACATAATTAAATTAGCAAATATATGTTTGTTTTTGTGTTTGTATATGTGCAGGTACGGATATAAAGAAAAAGATGAAAATAAAGACAAAACCGGACAAAACCAAGCACGAGATTGAAAAGTGTGCGAGAAAACGAGTCCAAGGGTACTTACGGATTTTTTTGGGCCAACCCGTAACCCATTTAAATGGGCCGGGCCAGCCCATTATCAAGCTAGCCCAAACAACAGCCCACGATTAATGCCCATCAACCTAAATGATGTTAGCCCAAGATGGATTTTTGGGCCCATTCTATGTGTTAATATATTAAATCAAGGCCCAAGGAAGAAATGAGAGAACAAGTTATATTTTGTATAGATGGAAAATGGAAGCAGCAAGTTTTGGCAAATATGGCGTTTGAATTGCACGCACCAAAATTAAATCAAAACAGGCGAGTGGAGCACCACTCTCACCCCACTATCATTATTTTGGCAAATAGGAGAGGAACACGTGGCGGAGCAATGAGATAAAGAATTTCATTCATATCATTCTGTAACCGAATGATCCAACAGCCCCAATTATTAAAGCAAAGGAATGACACATGTCGTAATATCAACGGCCGGATCTTGATCCGCGCCCCCTTTTTCCTAGTCTCTGATTGGTCCGAGTGGGTGAAGGCGGATTGGGAGCTAAAAATTACAAAATCAACCCTTCTTTGGCTATAAAAAGGCAGCTCGCTCCCTTCTATTTTTTTTAGTTAGTCTTTTTTATTTTTTTAGTTTTAGCTTTAGTTTTTTGGCTTATTCTAGTTTTGTATTTGCTTATTTTTAGTTTCCAGCTTATTGTACCTTTTTTGTTTAGCAAGTTTATTAATATGATGTAACAAAAGATGTTTTATATTTGATGAAGATCTCGTTTGAAATTTTATTCGCTTAACTTCTCGTTAATTATTCCTTTTTTGTAAGCTTATTCTATAAGCTGATATTTCGTGCTTATTCTCTCGGCTTATTACTTTCCAAAGTTCTTAAAAGCTTAATAAATGACTCCTAAAAGCTTTCCAAGCTAATTCGAGTTATATTTGATTGTTTTTAAGCACTTTTCGATTTAATAAGCTCTAATTAGCTCGGATATGGCTTATTGATGTACTTATCTCGTTTTTGCTTTAATTGAAGATCCTATTTTCTGATAAAACTAGTTTATAAACTGCTTATTTGGTTTCGCATAAGCTTATATTGTTAAATTTAGTTTTTGAGATATTATGTGTAGAAACATAATTTGTTCAAATGCTTTAGGTTAGTTAACCTCTTGGTTACTGTTAGCATTAATATGGAGTATCGTGCTCATTTAGCTTAAATTACGCGTAGCTTAACGAAAGTCATTCGTTTTATATAAATGTTTCTAGATTAGTATATTAAGTGTTTTAATTCGTGTCCTAATTAAGAATTGTAGTGCTTATTAAAAATATCATTTGCTTATTTGAGGTGTTTTACCATATTCCTTATTAATAAGTTGTTTTAGGGCTTATTAGTTAGTGTTAGCTTATGTTCCTCTTATCAAAGTAGCTTATTTTAGTGTCTTTTATAAGTTCCAATTTTTAGTTTTTCAAAAAAAATCAAAAAATAAAAAAATAACAAAAAGTGGGGTTTGCCAGCCTCGGTACCATGACTCTAGTTATAACATAGGTGTTAACCAGTTTGCATACCCATTTAACTCATCCATTAGCATATTTCAAATCAAATACTGTATACGTTTTCTTTTCTTGTTTATAAAAAGCCGTCGCTTATTAAGCTAATTTGCGCTTATTGTTTAGCATCTAGCTTTTCTTATTTTTCTTCCATGTCCTGGTAGCATCTTAGACTTATTCTGAATTTTTAGATTTTTCCAGTTATTATTTTATTTTTAATCATTTTTCAAAAGTAAAAATCTTAAAAAATCAATAAAAAAATAGAAAATGTTTTATAAAAATTACAAAAAAAATAGTTTTTAGTTTTATCAAAATTAGCTTAGGTTTACATTTGAAAAAATCATTTTCATCACATTTAGATGTTTAATTTCATTTTATTTTTTTTTGGGAGGCTTTTTTTTAATTTTACTTTTAAAAAATAGAATTTTATTTTAAAAATAGTTAAAAATAGTTTTCTAAAGTTTTAATGTATTTTCGGACTTTTCTGAGCTTACAAATATATTCCAAATTTTTAGTATTAATTGTCTTTTTCTAGGATTTAATTTAGTTTTAATTTGTTTTTTAATTCATTAATAAATTCAAAAATATCAAAAAAAAATGTTTTTCTTTTTCTTAAAATTTTCTTTTGTCCTATCTTAGGTCTAGAATTTTAGTTTACATTTTTAGGGGTTAAAAAATAGTTTACTTGTTTATTTGTTGCGTTTTAATCATTTCCCGTATTAGTTTAATTGTTTTATAGTTTTTTAATTGTTGCTTTAGATTATCAAATCATCAATTTGCTTATTCAAATAGAAATCCAAGCATAAACAAAGTTTATTTCATAGTCATTGGGTGATTGGGGGCTAACGACCGATTTAAGTGATTATTAATTACCCGGTTCTAATATGTATTCTATATTTATATTATGATATTTTTAAGAAGTGAATTTTATTAAGGGTAATTGGTAATTTTCTTAATTTACTTTAAGGTTATTTTTTTTTTTATTTTTATATATATTTTACGTGTATAAAACTTTACACCAGGAGCGGGAGCATGGGATTTGATTTTTCTTATCAAGGAGCAAATGCTTTGACCTACTTTGAGTTCGGGACATCGTGAGAGATACCAGAGGAGAAGTGCTTGCACCTACTTTAGCTACCACGGGTTTGCTTCGTGAATTGCGATCTTTGATTTGCTCTCGAGATTTTAGACTTTCGGGGCATTTCTCATCAAAAAGTTACCACATGCGGCGGGGAATTCAAGAGTCTTGATCATAAATATTCCAAGGCATTATAGATTGTATCGAGTTGATGCATTCCGGAAAACCATGATGCGGGCATGCCCTATGAAGATCAATGGTACGGTTCCCATGCGTTCATAAAATACGATTCGAAATCTTTGCTAAGAATCTGTGATTTCATTTCTAAGATTTGTGATTTAGAAGGAGGAAAGAATTTGTTAATGAGTTTCGACACAAGATCCATCCCAGTAAGAATGAGAAAATAATTTCCCTTTAGATCACATATATAACATGTAGACTTCCGAAAAGCAACTTCCAAATCCGCATAACAGAATTGACCAACGGAGAATAAATTGTGATTCAACCCTTCGACGTAATAAATCCGTTTGATAGTAATCGTTCCTTGAACCAGATCTCCATAACCAAGAATTGGTGCAATTTGATCATTTCCAAACTTCACCGTTCCCAGAAATTTCTCCACAAAATTAGTTAGAAGCTTGAGATTTCCGGTCATGTGCTTTGAGCACCCAGAGTCTATGATGAATAGAATTATCTCGACGAGCTGATGCGTTGGCTCATCATCAAAGATTGGTCCGGAATTGTCAACTGGATCTGGAGTAACCTCTTGAAGTTGTGCCATGTACATATAATGTGCTTCCAATTACCACCATGATGGTCCGTGTGCTCCAAAGTGCTATAAATGCAACAAGTACGGTCACCTCGCTCGTGACTGTAGGGGTACGGGAAATGCCAACAACATTAACAACCAGAAGGGCACCGGATCGGGTCAGAAACCTTCAAAAAGGAATGTCCAAGGCTAAAGAACAACAAAGGCAACCGTGGTAATCAAGCTGGGAATGACAGGGCTCCAGCGAAGGTGTATGTGGTTGGAAATGCGGGGGCAAATCCAGACAACGTCGTTGCGGGTACGTTTCTTCTAAACAACCGCTATGCTTATATCTTGTTTGATACGGGTGCCGATCAAAGTTTTGTGTCTACTGCATTTAGCTCCCAAATTGACATCATGCCATCTACCCTAGATCACTATTATGATGTCGAACTAGCTGACGGGAGGATAATTGGGTTAAACACTATACTTAAGGGTTGCACATTAAACTTCCTAAACCACCAATTCAACGTAAACTTAATGCCTGTAGAACTTGGTAGTTTTGATGCTATAATTGGTATGGATTGGTTGGCGAAGTACCAAGCAGTTATTGTGTGTGCCGAGAAGATTGTTCGCATCCCCTGGAAAAATAAAACCTTAATCATACACGGTGATGGAAGTACCCAAGGAAATGTGACACGATTAAACATCATTTCGTGCACTAAAACACAAAAGTACATGGAAAAAGGGTTTCCTATCTTTCTGGCACATGTTACTACAAAAGAGGTTGAAGACAAGTCGGAGAAGAAGCGACTGGAGGACGTACCAATAGTTCAAGACTTTCCTGAAGTATTTCCTGAAGACTTGCCGGGTCTTCCTCCGACTCGACAAGTGGAGTTTTGATCCGGTGAAACTTACTCCTTAAAACGTATATATATATGATATAAATAAATTCAAGGATGAGAATCCGTGAGATCAAGAAAACCGGAAAGCAGTATAGAGTGTTCCCGGGTCGTTATGTCCCAACGAGGCTAGAGATGGAATATCGAGTCACGAATGATGATTGGAGTTTGAATATGACAAGGATGAGGTTATGATTTGGAACTAACACTGATAAGCAAATGTATATAAAAATAAACAAAGAACATAAGCTAGAACAAGAATAAAAGCTAGAATTGGGAAAAATACTTAAAACTTTTACACTAAAACACAAGTAAGCTCAAATAAACTTAAGACAAATCAAATAAGCTAAGCTAACTCTAAATAAGCAAATTCAAAAAGCAATTAAGCTAAACTAAGCAAGGAAACTCAGCAGTACTAACAACAGTACTAATAGTTTTAACTAACAGTACTAACTTTGAGTTAGTACTGCTAGCTTTAAAAGTTAGTACCGCTAGCTTTAACAAAACACAATGAAACGAGAAATAAGCAAATAAAACAAAACAGATGTTTACCTAACCCTAATAAGCACTTCAGGAGTAAGAATAAGCAACTAGAATAAACCAGAATGGCAAATGAGCTAAAAAAGCTACAATCCCGTTTTTAGTCCAAGTCCTCAAAAAGTGCTGATTTTAAAAAGTCGTTTTTAGCCAAAACGCAAAACACGAAAGTTGTTCACAACATGTTTTTAAGCAACTTTAATAAAGACACCTTGCTAAAATAAGCACTTTATAAGCTCCAAAAAGCCAAATAAGCTGCTGATTGCAGAAAGTTGCTCAAACTTTTGGTTTTTGGTATTTTGGACACTACAAACTCAAAATAAGCTCAAATTCGAAAAGGAGAGATGTTTTGGAAAGCTTATATGTTGCTTAATCTGATTCCAAAAAGCTTTTTCAACCAAACACAACTTAACTTAACTCAATTTGCATCAAAAAGTAGTAAACTCTAAAATTTTCCTAAATAAGCCAAAATAAAAATAAGCTAAAATCACCAATAAGCCAAACTGAAAAGTGGGCTTTTGGAAATAAGCTCACTAATGAGTCCTTATTAAGCCCACCTATTCACTTTTTTAAATAAGCCACTGAAATAAGCACAATAAGCACAAATGGCTACACTACTATTTTTTGGATTTTAATGAAAATAAGCACTTTTAGACCTAAAATAAGCTACTGAAATAAGCTCAAAACTTTAAACAAACCTCAAACAGATTTAGTTCACCCTCCAATGAGCTTATGTTCAAAAAATCATAACCTAAAACCTAATCTAACTAACCTAAAAGTGAGATCAAAAATTGGTGAACTACCGGTACTAACCTGGAGTTAGTACCGCTAGTTAAAAGTTAATACTGCTAGGCTTAAAAGTTAATACTGCTAGGCTTAAGTTAATACTGCTAGGCTTAAGTTAATACTGCTAGGCTTAAGTTAATACTGCTAGGCTTAAAAGTAGCAAAAAAATTGAACTAGCAGTTCTGCAATAGATAAGTAAAGTAAGAAAAAGAGAGACTTACTACACCCTTGCTCAAAACAGGGTCAAACAATGAATCTACAAGCTCTAGCTTGTATAAAACAAGCTAGTGAGAGTCCATAAGCCCATCCAGAACTGGCTTATCATCCATAACATAAGCTGTGGTATATGTGAGAGTGATTTTTGTAATTTTCTCTTAACTACTTAACTTTTTAAACTTACTTAATTAGAGCAGCTTATAAACAAGCTGTGTTGAGAGCTTTTTAAACACAAAACAACACAATGAAGAAACTTAACACTTGAAATGGTAAATTGACTTGAAAACTCAAACTTGCATTAAAACTTGAAAATGTTACAAAGCTGAAAGTAAAAGCTGTAAATGACTTAAAAACTAAAATTATTTAAAAACTACTGATTACTAAAAACTAAAAACTAGATGCCTCAAAGGCTTACAAAAAGCTCTATTTATAGCCGAAGTCTTGGACTTGCAGCTTGTGCTACTTTGGAGAGATAAAACCAAGTGTGCTAGTTGTGTGAGGTGAATCTAAAGCAAATCCCAGCCTTTGATTTCTTTTGAGCTTCTTTGGAGACAATCTCAGCCATCGAAATGCTTTTGGAATGGAGAGGGATTGCCAACATGGACTTTATAAAGCTGGGGGGTAGTAGTAGGGTGTTGAGTGATTTTTGCAGAGAAGTATGGGAGCAAAAAAAACAGGGTGCTGGCTGGTTTTGGTATTGGCGGGAAAGCTGGGGAAAGGGTTTATACAAGTTGGGTTGTGACAGAGAGAGGTTGAAGATGATTAAGGGTATGTTTGGTTTGTGTACAAGAAAGGCCCCTCCACATCACACTTCTTTTCATTCTCTATTTCCCCTTTTCTTTCTTTTATAAATGAAGTTTCCCAACTTGGCATTTTCAGCCCCCGTTTTATATTAATGAATTTTCCAAATAATGGGCGTAATCCAGTCCCTGTGGTTTATATATAATAATAAAACTAATTAGGGGTTTTGGCATTTTTGACCCTACCAAGAGTTAATATTTTCTCTTGCATTTATTCTCACATCTTCCATCGTTAAATAATAGTCACGACTAGACCTTGATTGGCTAGTCTTCACACACTATATATCATACCGCTGTCCTGTTTTATGTTCTGCTTTTTTGCTATGTTTTTTATATCGTCTTTTTTGTGAGATATACCGGTTTCTCAGCACAACACAATTAGCAAAACAAAGATATATGTGGCCATTGGACGTATAAATATCCTAATGGACCCTTATTGAGTCTTAAAGCCCAATAAGCGATACTTAGTCGTTTTAAGAGTTTTTGACCAACTTTTGAAAGTGAAATGTATTTACAAAGTGATATTGAACGTTATTTTGGGAAAAACGTTTTAGTAAACGTTAAAGATTAAGATTTTGGAATTTTGTCGGAAAAGTGTTGAAAGTTTGAAAAGTGTTTGAAATAAAGGCTAAAAACCTTGGAAAACGTTGTATAAACGTACGGGTCATGTCTAAATTTTGTAAAATGTTTATACTTAGAAACTTTACTGAAAAACATGATTTTTGATTTTAAATAATAATATATTATTTAATTATTTTATTTATTTAATAAATTCACTAAAAGACGAAAAATATAATTTTTCTCTAAACTTCTCTAATATGTTTATTATGAGTAAATGTTTCATCTTCAACCATATTATGATTATTTTTACGGTGACTAAGGTTACTGAATAGACTTATCGAGATATAATTATAATTATTTATTATAAATATTTACTTATATTACTTATCTATTTTCTTTAAATTGTATAAGTATGTATTCTTGAGCGATGAGATATGATTGTTAGGATAGGTCGTCAACCATCACACCACTAAATTGTTACGGGTAATTGTACAACGCGTCTAAACTCTATGCATTAAACGTGAATACTGTTTTGAAAATGAATGATTAAAATGGGACATTAACTGGACTAGGTCATGTGCGGACGTTGTTGCATTTGCTTGTGTGATTGAGATTTGGTTGCTAAAGACTTGCTTGAGGTGAGTTCTCGTAGCCCTATTTTTACTATTTTTCCGTTGGGGGAAAATGATAGTCAAATGTGTTTTGAACTGATTTTTGAACTGTGCGAAATGTGATTTTGTTTTTGGGACAATGTTAAGTGTTTATGACTGCTATGTGAATATTATGTGTTTTATGATTGTTTGGATCGGAGGGGTACGCCTATCCTAGTATTTGTGTGGTTATTGGATCGACTGGGTACGCCTACCCTGGTATGTGTGAGGTCCTGCCCTAATTTAGTGCTCCAGCTTGTAGGCCCTTTAGGTGCGTAAGTGACATATGGTGATCGACTAGCACTGACATATCGGAGTTGCGACTCCAAGAGCATTGGTATATGTTGTTTTCATGACTAGCGGGGATGCTAAGGCCAGGGATCGACTAGCGGAGCTAGGTCGTGTTTCAAGATTAGCGAGGATGCCTAAGTCATGGGTGAATTGCATATATTCACTGTCATATTGACCTATTGTCCTACTGTTTTGAGTATTAGGCACAGCTTTGGTTTAAGGTCAAACCTACAGCTCACCAACATTATTGTTAGACGTTTATCGAGTATCATTTTCAGGTGAATTATAAAGTAGGGAAATAGTTTTTAGTGATAGTGTTTATAGCAGGCTTCGGATAACCCATGTGGAACTTTCATGTAAAGCCTTTCTTGTTTATTTTGTTTGAGTTTCTTAGTATTTGGAAGTTTTAGTTAAGTTGGATTTGACCCCCTTGTGTGGGCAATGGATTTGTAAGAGATAATGGATTTGGTTATGATTTTGGGACTTCAGTGAGGTTGTCGAGGTTTATGTGTTTTTTCGCCTCCCCCTTCGTAACACTTGAAGCTTATACATTGTAGTTTTTTCTCTATATTTGTATCTCGTATTATGATTGATCATTTGTTGCGTTTCCGAAGTTTCCGCCATTGTTCGGGGTTGACTTTTGTATTGTCACAAACAGATTACAATCTTATCTCATACACACATACAAATATCTCACGAACTTTAGATTTTATTGTCTTCTAGTTCCTTCTTGGAGTCATCTTCACTATCGCTCCAACATCCAACAATGAACGCCTTTTGATCATTGAAGGAGTGTTTGGGACAATCACTAATGAAGTGATTTGGATCACCACACTTGAAGCATCTTCGATCATCTTTCTCCTTTTTGTCTTCCTTTACTTTCTGGAAGTTCCTTTTGTCGTCATGAGGTTGACAAACAAACTTCCCTCTTCTTCTAAAGAATTTTTTGAAATCTCTTACCGCCAAGGCATACTCTTCATCATTGCTATCCGAAGAGGTTGCTTCCTCTTCACTTAGGACTTTTCTTGCTTTGAGAGCAAGTGATTTATACTTTTCTTTCTTGTTCCTAGAGGTCTCCAAGTCCTTTTCAAGTACTACCTCATAGACTTTTAGATTCCCGATAAGTTCATCTAGACGTAGAGTTGATAAGTCTTTGGATTCCTCTATTGCCGTGACCTTCGGGCGCCATTTAGTGGGAAGAGCCCTTAAGAATTTCCTGACATGATTACGACTTGAAAAAGATTCATCAAGTGCTTTTAGTGATGTAATAATAGTATTAAATGAAGCAAAAGCACAATCAATGGTTTCATCATCTGAGATGGTGAATTCTTCATATTTTTGAACAAATAGGTCTATTTTATTATCCTTAACTTATTTGTTACCTTGATGGGTAATTATTAAGGAATTCCAAATATCCTTAGCCGTATGACACATGAAAATCCTTTCATATTCTTTTTTCGGTAAAGCATTGTATAAAACCATTTTTGCTTCATCATTTTTAGAAATCATTTTCTTATAGTTTTCATCAATTTTTTCATAAGTTATAACAACATCTTTACTATCTTTGTCTTTGATGGTAGGTTTGTAGTTAACATAAACTATAATATACCAAAGATCAATATCTTTAGACTTCACATAAGTTTCAAAGCGGTTTTTCCAATATATAAAACAATTAGCCTTAAAAAGAGGTGGTCGTTCCATAGACTTACCTTCTTTGTAGTTTTCCAAATCCATAATCGTTTTAAAGTTTTAAAATACAATATATTTTAAAAAGCTTTGGTAACCTTGCTCTTGATACCAATTATGGAAAAATAGAAGGGGGGTTAAATAGTTTTCTACCACTTTTTCAAATTTGTTTTGATCTTATGTGAAGTTTGTACGATATTGACGTTTGAGAATAAAAATAAGACAAGTAAAAGTAAAGTTAGAAAGAGATAACCGAGACACAAGTATTTATAGTGGTTCGGCTACAAGGACACCTTCCTTGCCCTACTCCACTCCCCGAGTCGCCTACTCGAGAGTTTGTAAACACTAGTCACCAATCTCCTTTAACCGGCGGAGAAGCCTCACAACGTTGCTTACACCTTTTAACGATACAAAGCTAGATATCAGATTCTTCACTCGGTAGAATCAACCCAACAACACTACTCTAGTTTTACAATGATGGAGAATACAACTACAACTACTAAATGATATACAAGATTCAGCGAGGTAAACTTGAAGATGCTATTGAGATGCGAGACAAGATTCTTGGAACTTGATCGTCTCGAAGGGGTGTTTGGCAATTTCTTGTTTGAAGAGAATTACCTACAAAATGCTAAATAAAACTATGGAAGAATAGAGAGAATGATCAGTAGATAAGAGAGTTTTTAGTTAAAAGGGTGTGTATAAACAAGAGAAATGGCTTGGTATTTATAGCCATAAAATTTACTGTAGGCCGGTTCCGCCGTGTCTTTTGCAGAACAGAACCGGCTTTTATATAAAAAGGAACCGGCGCACAGTAACACAATTCGAATTTTGATTTGCAAAATCTTGAGAGATCATGTGTAATCTTGTAAGATTACCTTAAGATATGCTGCAAATGATGATGTTATTTATGATGCAAATATTACTTTACTTGTTTTGTATGAAATTTAAAGTGATGCTTAAAAATGGAAAATAAACGTTTAAGATGTTTTACTTTCATAGAGATTTTACTAAATGTTATCAACAAAACATGAGAAGACAATAAAATAAATGTTTTTATGGGTTTATTTGTATTAACAAAAGAGATGAAAAAACTGATCGCAGAGTTCCCAACATTAATTGCACCAATGGAGAAAGAAGAATTAATTTGTGTACCTCACGACTGCACGAGAGGCTGTAAGTGTAGTTTTAATGACGGAAAGAGTGGCAAAGAAAATGCCAGTCTACTTTGTTAGCCGCGCCTTATAAGGTCCATAAATAAATTACATGTCAATGGAAAAATTGGTATTGGCGTTAGTGCATGCAAGCAAAGGGCTAAAAAAGTTTTTTTAGGCTCACACGATCATTGTCATCACGGACCAACCAATCAAGCAGGTACTGTCAAGACCAGAGGTCGCAGGAAGTCTGTAGAAATGGAGTGTTGAGCTAGGTAAATATGCCATACAATATAGACCAATAACATCAGTCAAGGGACAAATTTTAGCGGATTTCATAGTGGAACGTCAGGAAGATGACCCTTTAGACACGTCTATGGAAGCGGAGGAGGAATTTTCGGACTCGTGGACACCGTTCACAGACAGATCATCCTGCATAGATGGTTCTGGAGTTGGTCTGATACTTACAAATCTAAAAGGATCAGAATTCACTTACGCCCTGAGATTCAAGTTCGACGCAACCAATAACGAGGCTGAATATGAAGCTTTAATAGCCGGTCTAGAATTGCAGAACAAATAGGTGTAAAAAATCTCTAAACAAATGTGGACTCCTGTTTATTGGACAATCAGGTATACGGATCCTACATAGCCAAAGAGCCTGGCATGATACAATACTTAGAGAAAGTGAAAACACTCTCCAGCAGCTTTAAAAAATTCTCAATCAAGCAGGTACCCAGAAGTGAAAACAAGAAAACTGATGCTTTAAGCAAAATTTCATCTACCAGCTTTGCCCATTTAACTAAACAGGTTCTTGTCGAAGAGCTTAAAGAGAAGTCTATAAGTGAAGCGGAAGTGTTAGCAGTTGTGGAAGAAGAGGGAGACACATGGATGGCCCCAATATATAATTGCCTCACAGAAGAAACACTCCTCGCGGAAAAGGAAAAGGCAAGAGCCGTACGACGCAAGTCAGGGAGGTACGCTGTAATCAACAGAGTCCTATACAAGAAATCCTATCTTGGGTCGTGGTTACGGTGCATTAGACCACTGCAGGAAAATTAAGTTCTAAGAGAAATCATTGAAGGGTCTTGCAGTATGCATGTTGGGACAAGATCTGTGGTAGCAAAGGCCATACAGATTGGATACTACTGGCCAACAATGCATGCGGATGAAAGAAAGATGATAAGGGAATGTCAAGAATGCCAGGTTCACAGCCCCGTGCCAGGAAACCCACAACAAAAACTGACTCCCATCACGTCCCGATGGTCGTTCTACAAGTAGGGTATTGACATAGCCGGCCCTTTCCCGAAAGGACATGGCAAAGTCAAGTTCCTGATAGTAGCAATTGACTATTTTACAAAATAGATTGAAGAAAAGCCTGTAGCAACAATAACGGGTAATCAGATCAAAAAATTTGTATGGGATAACATAGTCTGCATATTCAGCTTATCGGGAGAAATAATATCTGATAACAGAAAGCAGTTCAGGGACAACCTATTTA